>CM021106.1:404988037-405183344 GCA_007115665.2 Sequoiadendron giganteum
CTTTGTCTCTCTCCCTCTCTCTCTCTCCCACTTTTTCTCTCTCCCTCTCTCTAATGTCTCTCCTTCCCACCCTATCTCCCTCTTTCTCTCTCTCAAGTATCTTTGTCCTACCCCATCTTCATCTCTCTCTTTGTCAAGTCTCCCCCTCCTACACCCTCTCCCTCTCACAGTGACTCCCTCCCTCTCTCACTCCCTCTCTCTCTCTCTCCCTCTCCCTATCCCTATCTCTCAAGCATGTCCCTCCCACCACCTCTCCCTCTCTCTCTCTCAAGTAGAGGGTTTAGGGATTAAGGGTTAAGGGTTGAGGGTTGAGGGATTAAGAGCATATGGGGTTTGATGGATTAGGGTATAAGGGTTAAGGGTTGAAGGTTGAGGGATTAAGAGGGTATAGTGGTTGAGGGATTAGGTTTTAAGGGTTGAGGATTGAGGGATTAAGAGGGTATGGGGGTTGATGGATTAGGGTTTAATGGTTAAGGGTTGAGGGTCGAGGGATTAAGAGGGTATAGGGGTTGAGGGATTAGGGTTTAAGGATTGAGGGTTGAGGGTTGAGGGATTAAGAGGGTATAGGAGTTGATGGATTAGGGTTTAAGGGTTGAGGGTTGATGGATTAAGATGGTATAGGGGTTGAGGGATTAGGGTTTAAGGGTTGAGGGTTGAGGGATTAAGAGGGTATAGGGGTTGAGAGATTAGGGGTTAAGGGTTGAGGGTTGATGGATTAAGAGGGTATAGGGGTTGAGGGATTAGGGGTTAAGGGTTGAGGGTTGAGGGTTGAGGGATTAAGAGGGTATAGTGGTTGAGGGATTAGGGTTTAAGGGTTAATGGTTGAGGGATTAAGAGGGTACGGGGGTTGAGGGATTAGGGTTTAAGGGTTAAGGGTTGAGGGTTGAGGAATTAAGAGGGTATAGGGGTTGAGAGATTAGGGTTTAAGAGGGTATAGAGGTTGAGAGATTAGGTTTTAAGGGTTTAGGGTTGATGGTTGAGGTATTAAGAGGGTAAAGGGGTTGATGGATTGGGGTTTAAGGTTTGAGGGATTAAGAGGTTATGGGGGTTGATGGATTAGGGTTTAAGGGTTAAGGGTTGAGGTATTAAGAGGGTATAGTGGTCGAGGGATTAGGGGTGAAGGGTTGAGGGTTGAGGGTTGAGGGATTAAGAGGGTATGGCGGTTGAGGGATTAGGGTTTAAGGGTTGAGGGTTGAGGGTTGAGGGTTGAGGGATTAAGAGGGTATAGGGATTGAGGGATTAGGGTTAAGGGTTGAGGATTAAAGTATGAGGGAGGATTAGGAGAGAGGAGTGAGGGTTGAGGGGTTGATGGATTAGGGTTTAAGGGTTGAGGGTTGAGGGATTAAGAGGGTATAGGGGTTGAGGGATTAGGGGTTAAGGGTTGAGGGTTGAGGGATTAAGAGGATGTGGGGGTTGAGGGGTTATGGTTTAAGGGTTGAGGGTTGAGGGTTGAGGGTTGAGGGATTAAGAGGGTATGGGGGTTGAGGGATTAGGGTTTAAGGGTTGAGGGTTGAGGGTTGAGGGGTTGAGGGATTAAGAGGGCATGGGGGTTGAGGGATTAGAGTTTAAGGGTTAAGGGTTAAGGGTTGACAGGGTATAGGGGTTGAGGGATTATGCCTCACTTATCTCACAATCCCTCTCCTTCTCTCAGGTGTCTCCCTCCCAGCCTCTCTCTCTTAGGTTTCTCCCTCCCATGCCCTCTCCCTCCCCCTCTCTCTCTCTCTCCCACTCCCTCTTTCTCACTCCCTCTATCTCTTTCCCACTTTGTGTCTCTCCCTCTCTCTGAAGTCTCTCCTTTTCAGAGGAACATATTTGGCGCTCTCCAAATTTGGCGAGCGCCAAATGGGTTTTACCTTGAAACGGTAAAAATAAGGGTTGAGCCCATGATTCAGGCCCACATTCTCCTGTATTTGTCTGGTTTAGCACTTTATCCGAGTCAAAAATTCCTTTTTCTATAGTTGACTTCATATTGTACCAATCTATGCTTGATCCATCACCTTTTTAGCACCAATCTGGTAGACAACGTAGAAGAAGACATTTTGAAGTTTCTACATCATTTTACATTATCTGAGGTAATATATTCATTTTGGTAAATTGAAATGTTTGTATTTAGTATATTTGTTTGTTTTTGACAATATAAACTAAATTTCCTTAATGATTTTATTAATCATAACAATTGGACTTAGAATTCAACATTGAATTAGATGGTATTTGCATAAAAAAGTTCAATTTTTAGATTTGCATAAAAATGTTCAATTTTTATGAGTTTGAAGAACAAAAAAAATAAAAACATGACATTTACTTAACATAAATTTACTTATGAAATCTATTTGCATTGCTTATAGTAGTCCATTTCTAGCATGGGTAGTGGAATTCACTGTATTTCATTCTTTTTTCAACTAATTTGGAAAACTTTTATTTTCATCTAATTTGGAAAACCTAATACCTTTCATCAATGTTAATGCAAGTGTCCATTAATTTTTTTGTTCCATAAAAAATTCAGCTTCATCACATGTGCTTAGATAAATTCAAGTGAGTTGACATAGTTGAGAATGCTTATTGTCTTTCTAAGTTACCTCATTGCCAAAGAAATAGTGAATAATGATAAGATATAGCATCACAAACCCTTCTTTGAATCCATATTCTTCATGACTCTGTTGACAATCAAAAATTTGGTTTTGAGAAAAATAAACACAAGAGTCTCTAGTTTTCATTTAGGTGGCAGCAATTTATACCCTAGGTTTGTGATTCTCATTGATTTGATGTATTGAATGGTTTCCACCCCTCTCTGCATCAATATTTTTGTAAAATGTATTACTTAATTTTGTTCTATGTGTGTTTGTGGACATGTAGCATTCAAGGTCATGCTGAGGAAACAACTAAAGCCTCTAACACCAGAAGAACGTGCAGTTAAAAATGAAAGGAGAAGAGAATCAAAAAAATTAGCTTGTGAAGCAAAGGAATTGCAGCCCATACAACCACAAATTTCCGTGCAATCTAAGAGAGATTTCAAACTGGAAAACAAAGGGCACGAATGAGGAAAGTTCGTGGAAGGATAGGAATGGATACAGAAGTTGGGGGCACATCATCAACCATAGGTGAAGCTCAATGCATATCTCCAGTTGAAGACACATTGACAACAACATGTGGTTTTCCAGGTACATCGGAAATCACATCTCCAATTGAAGACACACCATCAAAAACATTGCGTTTTGAAAGTACATTAGCAAACACATCTTTGTTTGAAGGAACTCCACAAATGACATCTCAAGTTGGAGGTACAACATCATTTACATGTCAATCTTAAGGTATGTCATCAATTACACCTCCAATTGAAGGTACACGATCTATCCCCGATGTTGTTGACCTTCCCAATATTGACACAAATTTACATTTGAGAACTCCTCCTAGAGTTTTGCATAGAAAACCTACATTTTTGATTGATATTGATTCCAATGTTTTGAAATGGATGCCTAATAAGATTCCAAAATGTACATGTCAAAGATATGCAGAAAGGATATGGAGTTTGTTTTTTGCGAAGCTAAGTGGGGGTGGAAGATGCCAACTATTTGTTGAAATGATGAGGCAACTCAAATTTAGGCCCACCATGAAGGCTCTAGGGCTAAGAGTTTTGAATTACTCAAGTGAAAATTCCATTGTAAAGAGCTTGATGAGTGCATACAAGAGCGTGGGTTCCACCTCACGCACGAATGATAGTTGTGCCAAACAACGTATGATGACAACAACTCTGTTAATCAGTCAAACAAGGAACAAGGTGAACCTTACAAAGGAAAGTAAGTCTTTGAAAATAAGTAGATCATCTCTAATGAGAGCCAAAGGAAGGCGTGAAAGAGTGAAGGATCCAAATAGCAATGAGTTATGGGCATTTTTGGGTAGAGTGCCACGAAAAGACACAAGAATTGCTCAAGGCTTGAGATCTTTAATTGTGAATTATTGGAAGGATAACACAAGGACCTCTCCTAATCAAAGAGATGTTGTAAGAAGGAGAATTGGTAGTAAAAACCATGAGCCACATCCAATGCATTATTTGGATACCACTCAAACCCAATTTTTTGCTGATTTTGTACAAAAGTCTCCTGAAATTAAAATATGTCAAAGGTATTTTGAAATGCTAAAGCCTTTTTATGTCAAAATTAATCACACACGCACTACTTGTTGTTGTAGGGTTCATATTGATTTTTCTAACCATTATGATGTTTATCGATGTATATGTGTAGATATGCATACTGACAATGTTTTGCAGGAATGTAACATAATTGCTCCACCTAAATCGTTAAGGAAATTTTTGTCTTCCATTTTATGTGAAAGAGAGGATGGTCAATTTTTTTACAAAAAATCATGTTTGGATGGCACATGTGATCATTGAGGTGGCATGTAACATTTTCCAATTTTCCAACACATGGCTAGTACACACACAATTGGAGACAAAATTATGGAATTTGGCAAATATAAGACAGTGGCATACAGTCTAAAAGATGGGAAAGAAGCAAAGAAGTGTGAATTGGTCAGTGATAAGATTCCAGTGTATCAGTTTATGGACATTTTTCGTGATCAGGTGGTTTATGATTATGCAACACATACACACAAAGCACAATGGTTGGACTCACAGTTCAAGTTATGCAAGGACACATTTCTACTTCGTCATATCATTTTAGTTGTCGACTTCACTGAGAACTACACTTTACAACCATAGAACAAGGTGCAATCACAGTACTACAACTCCGTGCAGGTTGCTATATTTGTACATATAGCATTCATTCATGCAAATGATAATACAGAGGAAAATAGGAAAGTATCAAGGGAGTATCACTTTTACATCAATGATGATCGCACACATTCTACAGAGTTTGTTCAAGGTTGCTTTCATATGTTCTATGCTAATCTAGCTAGCAGGGGCATATCATTTAGTCAGCATATCATATGGTCAGATAATTGTACATCACAATTCAAGAACGCCAAAATGTTTTACTGGTTGAGCAGGATGCATAGGATTAGTGGTGTTCAGCATATGTGGAGCTTCTCAGAGGTCGGGCATGGAAAGGGGGAGCATGATGGAGCAGGTGCATGTATCAAAAGAGCCCTAGCACGAGAAGAGTTAAAGTACACAAACATTGTAAAGTTGATAGAAGCAAGATCAATTGTCCAGTGGTGCAATGGTTCAATGGGTCCAGGTAGTGAAGGTAATTCTTTAGTTCGTAGATGTTTTCATTTAGTAGATGATACTAACATTGTAAAATATGAGGATTGTTGTACACTAATAGGATCGAGTGAGCTACACTCTTTTAGAAGCTCCAATGCAGGTACATGGACTATCCATACAAGGAATATGGCATGCTTTTGTTATGCATGTACACTTCAATCATGGAATGATTGCGAGTCAACAGGGTGGGTTGACGAATGGTCTGTAAGAAGTCTAACCCCACTTGACACTTATCAGCTCCCGACGGCTCTACAAATCACGGAGATGCAATCATCCATTGACTTTGATCATGTATCGGACCTACTAGAACCAGGTAATATATCTTACTTACAAGTTTTATTATGTTTCTCAATAAATATATCTAACAAGATGAACATATCAATGCAGGCCATGTTTATGCGGTGATTGCAGATGAAGACAATGAAGAGGGTACAAATTATTACCTGTGTCATTGTATCGAGGCCAAAAAGAAATTGGAGTCCCCAATTATAGACAGATAAAACATAGAATATCCTACAGGTTCGGTGGTTGTTACTGGAACATGGCTTCGAAGGTATCCAGTTAAGAATGTTGTAGTTTGGTTGTTTGAGGACTTCGACACACATTGGAAAATTCTTCACTATTCGAACCTTGTCATCGCCACCAACGTTCATTTGATCAAATATAAGGGTAGACCTGGGAACAAGAACTTGTGGAAAGTGCGTGAGTCTGACCACAAGGCAATACTCGACACAATAAAGACTAGAGAAGACCCAGATGGTTCCCTGGATTGATTTGTAAGTATGCACATTGAATTTGTAAAGCCATGTTATTGATCACTCTTTTGGACCAACACCTTGCAATAAGGCTTTTTCAACATTACTGTTTGATGTCATATGCATTTACGACTGTCATTGATCCTTTTTTATTGTGACTGTAGGTAATACTGAAGTTTTTCAAAGTATATAGGAAAAGAACAACATTGGTTGTTGGTGCAAGTGTTCAGTGGTATGAGAAACATCGGTTGCTGGTGCATTTTCTGGTTGTCAATCTTCTCTTTCTTGATCTGTAATATTTGTCATTGACTTAGTGTATTTTTTGATATATTAAAATCATGAGAAATTAATACATGCAAATGTGTATATTCCTATCCTTTAATGAAATGATGATTGTCTTCATACCTCACTTCCCTTGACACTGTCAATTGACTGTACATTTGTTTGTTTCCTATCCAATTCCAACTCTCCTAAATTGGATCTTTTCAATACCCTCATAATAAGGAAGTGACCGACCTCAAAGAAAGGATATCGAAAAAGGGCATCATCTTCATTACCACTTATAGAAACTACATCATTTACTATTGCATCCTCCTTGCTAAATGATGACCACGGTTTATTAATCCTTGGCTCTAGTTTTATTCCTTGAAAGTGCAGAAGACTAGCAAGAAACACTAGATTGTCTAGCCCAAAAGCCACAAAAGAAAATATTATATTCATCTAAAAATTGTCTAACCTCATTCAAAAAACCTTCTGGTGGACTTTCAAATACCCTAACCAACTGTTAGCAGTGATCTTCCTTGAAATCCTGAATGGTCCCTCTATCTGAACATCTAGGGTTTCTTCAATCTGTGTTATCTCTTGATGATTTGATATGTTGCTGCTATCTTTTTCCAATTAACTGTCATATGCCATCACTTCACTCCTATGAGAACTAACATTAACTTCTTTGTAGTCTTCCATTTGAAATCTTGTAGCACATTTGACTGTCATGAAAGCTCGAAAAACTGGTAGAAGAGACCTAAAAGGTAACAAAACCCTAACGTCTCAACTCAATTTTTATTAAATCCAATCATAACAAAACAACCTACTCATGCATGTGAATTTGACTCATTCAAAGCATTAGAGACTAACCTCTTGCAAATTTTAAAAGAAAAGGTTGTTTTGACCCTAAATGATTGCACATAGACAAACAATTGTAATTGTTTGGATCTACCAATTCATCCCCCCTCTCAGTTGATTGTGTGCCCTTCACCCTTGGCATTTCCATTATTATCATAACTTTGAAGAAAAATATCAAAAACTACTCCAAGTGCCTAACAATGATATTGCCCCGCATTCATCATCCTATATTGATCCATCCACTTTAGCCTCATCATCCACCTCACATAAATCCTTTCCAAATATCAAGGTCCAAATACGAGACAAGACAAGGGTTGTAGAGACTATCGTCTTAAAGGGTATTTTTATGTAGGAAAACTCCCATCTTCTCCTAAGACATATGGAAAACCATAACACATAGAAAAAAGCCTCTTCTATCATCAAATTTGAACCCATGGTTTTCTCCAAATGGGGAGAGCTAAACAAAGAGGTTATAGAGGAAGACATCTCCAAATTGTTGTACCAATATGAGAAAGAGAAAGCAACCCTACCAATAGATCAATGTGGTAAGGGTTTCAAAGTCATTAAGAACATGGGGGATTCACATGACATGGTAGCCTTGGTCTACATCAACAAGGAAAAAGATAACCCGTTTTCCTAGAGAAATGACAAAAATATCAAGGGCTTGGGTATGGTTCATTATACGTTACTGCTAACATCGAGAGTACCCCTAAAATCATATTACTTAGGGTTGAAAAGGTAGGGGAAGTGTATGCCTTAGATAAATCGATGCAATCTAGGTCATATCTAACATACAATCTAGGTCATATCTAACATACCTTAGGGTATGACATTCAACAAAACAACTACTATGGTTAAACTGACTTGATCCCTTAAGGGTGCAAAGTGCAAAAGGGCAACAATATTTGACAAGGTATTACTCGTAAACCGTGGTGATTATGAAATTGCTATCTAAACCTGCGAGATCACGTTGGACCCCTCTACAATAACCTCTCTCGTTTATTTCTATTTCGACGGCATTTTCTTGTGGTGGCGAATTTTCACTCGGGGAAAGAGTTGTCAAATGCAAGTAGTTGAAAGTTGCAAAGTGGTGCAACTTTTGTTCTGCAGCTCGTGTAACCAAAAAAACCATTCCAACACATCTGGGTGGGTACGTTTATGCTAGGCATGGTCCTCTTTCACACCCAAACACGCGGAATCACTCTGAGCTATGTTCAACCAGATCGATCCCTTAAGGGTCCAAAGTGCAAAATGGCTGTGAAATTCAGCATGTTATTACTCGGACACTATGATGCTTCGAAACTTCTTGTTTGATCCTACAAGATCACATTGGGCCCATCTACAATAACCTTGCTCAGTTTTTGCTATCTCGGAGGCATTTTTTTGTGCTGGCAAATTTTCACTCAAGGAAAAAGTTGTCAAATGCAAGTAGTTGAAAGCTGCAAAGTGGTGCAACTTTCGTTCTGCAACTCGTCTGACCAAATGGAATGTTCCACTACATTCGGGTGGGTATGTTTATGCTAGGCACAGTCCTCTTTCACACCCAAACACGTAGAATCACTTTGAGCTACGTTCAACCGGATCGATCCCTTAAGGGTCCAAAGTGCAAAATGGCTGCGAAATTCAACATGCTATTACTCGGACACTGTGATGCTTAGAAACTTCTCGTCTGATCCTACAAGATCATTTTGAGCCCATCTAAAATAATCTCTCTTATTTTTTGCTATTTCAGAGGCATTTTTTTGTGCTGGCGAATTTTCATTCGGGCAAAAAATTGTCAAATGCAAGTAGTTGAAAGTTGCAAAGTGGTGCAACTTTTGTTCTGCAACTCGTCTGACCAAATGGACTATTCCAATGCATAAGGGTGGGTATTTTTATGCTAAGCACGGTCCTCTTTCCTACCCAAACACGCAGAATTGCTCTGAGCTACGTTCAACCGGATCGATCCTTTAAGGGTCCAAAGTGCAAAATGGCTGCAAAATTCAGCGTGCTATTACTCGGACATCGTAACGCTTAGTAACTTCTTATCTAATCCTATGGGATCATGTTGGACCCCTCTACAATAACCTCTCTCGTTTATTGCTATCTCAGAGGCATTTTCCTGTGCTGACAAATTTTCACTCGAGGAAAGAGTTGTCAAATGCAAGTAGTTGAAAGTTGCAAAGTGGTGCAACTTTCATTCTGTAGCTCATCTGACCAAACGAATTGTTCCAACACATCTGGGTGGGTACATTTACGTTATTCATGGTCTTATTTCACACCCAAACACACAGAATCACTTCAATCTACGTTCAACCAGATCGATCCCTTAAGGGTCCAAAGTGCAAAATGGCTGTGAAATTCAGCATGTTATTACTCGAACACCATGAGGCTTAGAAACTTATCGTCTGATCCTACAAGATTATGTTGGGCCCATCTACAATAACCTCACTCAATTTTTTCTATCTCAGAGGCATTTTCCTATGCTGGCAAATTTTCACTCAAGAAAAAGTTCTCAAATGCAAATAGTTAAAAGTTGCAAAGTGGTACAATTCGTTCTACAACTCGTCTGACCAAATGAACTATTCCAATGCATCTAGATGGGTATTTTTACGCTAGGCACGGTCCTCTTTCGCACCCAAACATGCATAATCGCTCTGAGCTACGTTCAACCAGATCGATCCCTTAAGGGTCCAAAGTGCAAAATGGCTGCAAAATTCAGCATGTTATTACTCGGACACTGTGATGCTTAGAAACTTCTCATATAATCTTACAAGATCAAGTTGGGCCCATCTACAATAACCTCGCTCGGTTTTCGCTATCTCAGAGGCATTTTCATGTGCTGGCGAATTTTCACTCGAGGAAAAAGTTGTCAAATGCAAGTAGTTGAAAGTTGCAAAGTGGTGCAACTTTCGTTCTGCAGCTCGTGTGACCAAATGAAATGTTCCAACACATTCGGGTGGGTACGTTTACATTAGGCATGGTCCTCTTTAGCACCCAAACACACAGAATTGCTCTGAGCTACGTTCAACCAGATCAATCCCTTAAGGGTCCAAAGTGCAAAATGGCTGTGAACTTCAGCATGCTATTACTTGGACATAGTGATGCTTAGAAACTTCTCGTCTGATCCAATGCAATTACAATGGGCCCCTCTACAATAACCTCTCTCGGTTTTTGCTATCTCAAAGGTATTTTCCTGTGCTGGCGAATTTTCACTCGGGGAAAAAGTTGTCAAATGCAAGTAGTTGAAAGTTGCAAAGTGGTGCAAGTTTCATTCTACAGCTTGTGTGACCAAACAGATTGTTTCAACGCATCCGGGTGGGTAAGTTTACACTAGGAATGGTCCTCTTTCACACCTAAACATGAGGAATCACTTCAAGCTACATTCAACCAGATCGATCCCTTAATGGTCCAAAGTGCAAAATGGCTACGAAGTTGAACATGTTATTACTCGGACACCATGATGCTTAGAAACTTATCATCTGATCCTATGGGATCACATTAGACCCCTCTACAATAACCTTGCTTGGTTTTTTCTATCTCGGAGGTTTTTTCCTATGGTGGCGAATTTTCACTCGAGGAAAAAGTTGTCAAATGCAAGTAGTAGAAAGTTGTAAAGTGGTGCAACTTTCGTTCTGCAGCTCGTGTGACCAAACGAATTGTTCCAACATGTCTAAATAGGTATGTTTACGCTAGGCATAGTTCTCTTTCGCACCCAAATACGCGAAATCGCTCCAAGCTACGTTCAACTGGATTGATCCATTAAGGGTCCAAAGTGCAAAATGGTTGTGAACTTCAACATGTTATTACTCGAACATCGTGATGTTTAGAAACTTCTCATATGATCCTATGGGATCAAATTGGGCCCCTCTACAATAACCTCTCTCAATTTTTGCTATCTTGGAGGCATTTTCCTGTGCTAGCGAATTTTCACTCGGGGAAAAAGTTGTCAAATGCAAGTAGTTGAAAGTTGCAAAGTGGTGCAACTTTCGTTCTACAGCTCGTGTGACCAAATGAACTATTCCAACGCATCTGGGTGGGTATGTTTACATTAGGAATGTTCCTCTTTTGCACCCAAACACACGGAATCGCTCTGAGCTACGTTCAACCAGATCGATCCCTTAAGGGTCCAAAATGCAAAATGGTTGTGAACTTTAGCATGTTATTACTCGGACATCGTGATGCTTAGAAACTTATCGTCTAATCTTATGGGATCATGTTGGGACCCTCTACAATAACCTTTCTTGTTTTTCACTATCTCAGAGGATTTTTCCTATGGTGGCAAATTTTCACTCGAGGAAAAAGTTGTCAAATGCAAGTAGTTGAAAGTTGCAAAGTGGTGCAACTTTCATTCTGCAACTCGTGTGACCAAATGAACTATTCCAACACATCTGAATAGGTATGTTTACGCTAGGCATGGTCCTCTTTTGCACCCAAATACACAAAATCACTCTGAGCTACGTTAAACTGGATCGATCCCTTAAGGGTCCAAAGTGCAAAATGGCTACGAACTTCAGTATGCTATTACATTGGGCCCCTCTACAATAACCTCTCTCAGTTTTCGCTATCTTGGAGGCATTTTCCTGTGCTGGCGAATTTTCACTTGGGAAAAATTTGTCAAATGCAAGTAGTTGAAAGTTGCAAAGTGGTGCAACTTTCATTCTGCAGCTCGTGTGACTAAATAAACTATTCCAACGCGTCCGAATAGGTATTTTTACGCTAGGCATGGTCCTCTTTCGCACCCAAATACGCAGAATCGCTCTGAGCTTCATTCAACCGGATCGATCCCTTAAGGGTCCAAAGTGAAAAATGGCTGTGAACCTCAGCATGTTATTACTCGAACATCATAACGCTTAGAAACTTCTCGTCTGATTGGCAAAAAATGCTTTTAAAATCAGCAAAAAAAATGCGAATAAAATCGTGTTGATTTTCATGTGAAAAAAAAACAATGAGACCATAGCTTGTTGCTTACTATTATGCTTTGTTAGAATTTTTCCAAGCATCCATAGCTTGTTCAAAAGCACCTATTTTAGGCTTTTAGCTATAGCAGCAATGCAGTGAAGTGTTTAATAAAATGCTTTGGTAGACATGTATGAAAAATGTCATAGCATAGACAAGGCAGTGAACTGTTTGAAAAAATGCCTCAAAGAAATGCCCTCTCATGGTGATGGAATGCCATGAAAATCCATAGCCATAGACATTCATCATGGCATTCCATCACCATGAGACCACATTTCTTCGAGGCATTTTTTCAAGCAGCTCACTGCCTTGTCTATGTTATTGCTTATTATTATGCTTCAATAGATTTTTTCCAAGCATCCATAGCTTGTTTGAAAGCACTTGTTTTAGGCTTTTAGCTATAGCAGTAAGGTAGTGAAACTATTTGAAAAAATTCTTTGGTAGACATGTATGAAAAATGTGGTAGCATAGACAAGGCAGTGAATTGTTTGAAAAAATTTCTAAAAGAAATGCGGTCTCATGGTGATTATTGTCATTGCATTCCATCACCATGAGACCGCATTTATTTGAGGCATTTTTTCAAACAGTTCATTATCATGTCTATGGCTTGTAATGCCTTCAAAAGGCTAATTTTTCCAATTTGTATGTTCAAGCCAAAATGATGTGTCAAGGCCTTGTAATGGCTAATTTGAATGTAATCAAGTCATAAAATAAGTCACTAGGAGGTGAAAATATAAAAAATGCAAATAATACAATGTTGTTAAAAACTAATCATGATGTAATTATGTAGCAAGAGAGAGCATAAATCAAGGAAGATGAAGAGTTAAAAGGGTAGTTGCACCGATGAGAAGTTAGAAAAGGCAGTTGCTAAGAGGGAAAAAGTTATAAAAGGCATTGTAAGGCGTGCAAAAAGGGGGTTGGTATAGTTCTTTTTACAGTGGGTTTGAGAGTCTACTAGAGCATTTCATCACTACTCCACCAATGTAGGCCAAGTAGATTGGTGGAGTAGGTTAATGTTAGAGTGTTTAGAATGTTTTTTATGATTGTAGGTACAGGGGAATGCAAGAATGCTCAGATGAAGTTGTTGTTACACACATAAATTGAAGGTTTTCACACAAAATTTGATGCTACAGTCATGCATAATGAAGAAATAGAGTTTTCCATGGCTTGAGAAGGGTATAGATGATGTTTTCAGGTGTATTTAAAGGTGTTGGAAGATATGGCATGTTGGTAGAAGATGTGGAAGGTGATATTCCAAGAAACCCTCATTATTTTGCTTGCAAAGCCTATATTCAAGGGTTTTGATATTTAAATGTTTTAGTGGATCTAATAACTCTTGAAAATGATGGAATTCTGAGTTTGGAGGTATGACAAAATACTTTTTAAGGTTGGTTAGTAATTTTGAGATTATTTGTTGGTAGTCACCTTGCAAATTTGGCCTAATTTGTGGCTGGGAGCAACGTATCAGACCAGTTTTCTGATATTTCTCTCAAAACAAGTGGCAATGTTTTTTGTGATATGTCTAAATACTCTGTAATGGGTCTCCAAAACTATATCAAGCTTGTTTTGATGCAAAGATGGTAGAGTTGTATCACCCGATTTAGGGCTTTGCTAACCTACAAGGAAATTGATGAAATGAGTGTTAAAACAAAGGCAAGTGGTATTTGTGATGTAACTGCTTAAATAATGTTTTCAAAGGTATTTCAATGATTTGGGAAACTGTTAAAGGTTAAGGTTGTTGATTTGATGTTTAGACTAGGGTGGAATCTTCATAAAGAATGGTGTTATGACTGTGAAAATCAGTAAATCTGATAACTCAGAGTTATGTGAATATGTTATTGGTTTGTTTCTATTAGAAGCATGATTATTATGAGGCTCTTGTAAGTCTAATAATAGTTTGAAGGTAAGAATGTATGTCTATTAGCCTTGGGGAGTGTGAGTTGTATCAAGGAGGTTTTGCTAAATATTGAAGTATTGGTTGGTTCAATGCCTTTGATCAAGTTTTTTTATTAAGATCAATCAATTAGATGTTGATAATGGTCTAGAATATGATTTTGGTGATTTGGGAAACTGACATGTTGTCTTGGAGTTTTATAGAACTGAAGAAATCAATTGAATTTGAAGAGAAATTGATGAAAAGTTTAGTAAACAAGTTGTTTGTTTAATTTGATCTTCTCTTGATTCTGTTTGGGATTGAAATCCCTTGAAGAAATGATGGTGTTGAGGAGTTTGGTTATTGATGATTTGCATCATAGTAGTATCAGAGCATCAGGAAGTAGATTTTTTTTTCATTTTGCAAGTTGAAGAAGAAGGTGAAGAGGCAAGGTTGCTAAGATGCCTCCAAAGAAGAATGATATGGCTTAAGAGATGAAGGAGATGAAAGATAGGCATGCAAGAAAACTTAGAGAGTTGGAAGAGAGAGTCATAGCCTTCGAGACAAATAAAAGAAGGGAAGTGGAAGAGACTGAGACTAAAGAAGAGGAAGATGAGGAGTTTGAAGATGTGGAAGAAGAGCTTACTCCAGAGGATCAAAGAATTGCAAGTTTGTTGAAGGTAGTGAAGACTAACAAGCCTAAGGTAAAAATTGATGTTCCTAAGTATGGTGGTAGTTTAAATGATGAAAAACTATTCGATTGGATTGCTGCAATTGATAAAAAATTTGAATGGGATGAGGTTCCTGAAGAACAAAGGGTCAAGATTGCAAAAACTAAATTGCAGGGTCATGCTTTGGTATGGTGGGACTACTTTCAATCTGAGAGGAGGAAGCAAGGAAAGTCTAAAATCACATCATGGAATAAGATGATATCAAAACTCAAAGGTAAATTCTTACCCAAGGATCATCAAGTTCAGTTGTTTAAGAGGTTGCAAAATTTAAGACAAAGGGAGATGGATATTAAGTCTTATATTGAGGAGTTTTATAAATTGAGTTTAAGATCTGGTCATCATGAGAATGAAGATGAAAAGATTGCTAGATATATTAGTGGTTTAAGGTTAAATATACAAGATGAATTGGTTTTGGCTAATCCTAGAACTGTAGAGGACTGTTATCAAATGGCAATTAGGGTGGAGGAGAAAATGAAGAGAAGGCAAGACAAAGTAGCAAGAGGAAGAGGCAACACTTCTAGAGGAAGAGGATTAAATCCTAATTTCAAGGCAAACAACGAGACTCAAGGAGATGGCAAGAAGGACCAAGATCAATCTGATTCCAGAGGTGGATGGAGAGGTTCAAGGGGCAGATTTAGTGGAGGAAGAGGCTCCTACCAATTCTTAGGAAGATGCTACACTTGTGAAATGGTGAATAAACTAAATTTGAAAAGAATCCCTCATGGCTTACCTTAAAAAGTATCTTGGTTAAGTGATGGTCAATCTTTGTTAGTAAATGAGCAAGCTATTGTAGATTTCCAGATTGGTGAGTATAGGGATAGTGTTATTTGTGAAATTCTTCCAATGGACTGTTGTCACATACTCCTTGGAAGACCATGGCAGTATGATAGGTATGCCATGCATGATGGGAAAGAAAATAAGTATACCATAAGGAAAGATAGCCATATGTTTGTTTTGACTCCACTTCTAGAGGATGTGAAAGGGAAAGCCAAAGTAATCATGTGTGGGAACAAGGAGCCTGTAAGTGTTGTGAGGGAAATCAAAAATTCGGGATTTGTGAACCATTATAGGTCTGGTAATACAGGGGCAGTGGATATAAGGACTGATGTAGCAGCAAAGGAGGTAATGACACCGGGTTTGTGTGAAAGTCTTATGGTGGGCACCATAGAATGTCCTATTCTTGTAGATGTGAGAGTAAAGAAAGCAAGGTTTGTAACTACAAAGATAGATAACACTGATAAAATAATGAAGAAGCATGGTGGCAGTGTGTTGGGACTGATGACAGGGGTACAAGGACAACTTGTTGTTAAATGGGTAAAATGCTGAGTTATGGAGATTTCAATGAACCTGACTTGGAGATTGTTTTCAAATTGCCATTGTATGAATGTTGAGAGTCTTTGTAGGGCCTTGGTGGAGATTTGTTATTATTTTGCAAGATTAAAGGTTTGAAAACCTTGAGGGTGAATTGATGCCTATTAGGCTGAATCATTATGAAGAAGAGTTCTTTGACTGAGAATTGACATTTCCATTGTTGTGAGTCTTCTCCACCTTGGCTCTGCATCAAAGCACAACTAAATTTATCATTTCAAAGCAATTTTTTTGATGCATTTTTTCAAGCAGTTCACTGCCTTGTCTATGATATTGCTTACTATTATGCTTTTGATATATTTTTTCGAAGCATCCATAGCTTGTTCAAAATCACTTGTTTTAGGCTTTTAGCCATAGCAGCAAGGCAGTGAACTATTTGAGAATATGCTTTGGTAGACATGTATGAAAAATGTGGTAGCATAGACAAGGCAGTTAATTGTTTGAAAAAATGCCTGAAAGAAATGTGGTCTCATGGCGATTATTGTCATTGTAGTCCATCACCATGAGACCACATTTATTTGAGGCATTTTTTCAAACAGTTCACTGCCTTGTCTATGGCTTGTCATGGCCTTCCATCACCATGAAACCACATTTCTTTCAGGAATTTTTTCAAACAATTCACTGCCTTTTCTATGCTATTGCTTACTATTATGCTTTGACAAATTTTTTCCAAGCATCCATAGCTTGTTTGAAAGCACTTGTTTTAGGCTTTTAGCCGTAGCAGCAAGGCAGTGAACTATTTGATGAAATTCTCTAGTAGATATGTATGAAAAATGTCATACCATAGACAAGGCAGTGAACTGTTTGAAAAGATGCCTCAAATAAATGTGTTCTCATGGTGATGGAATGCCATGACAGTCCATCACCATAGGCATTCATCATGGCATTCCATCACCATGAGACCATATTTATTTGAGGCATATTTTCAAACAATTCACTGCCTTGTCTATGGCTTGTCATGGCATTCCATCACCATGAGACCACTTTTCTTTGAGGCATTTTTTCAAAAAGTTCAATGGCTTGTCTATGCTATTGCTTACTATTATACTTTGATGGATTTTTTCCAAGCATCCATAGCTTGTTCGAAAGCATCTATTTTAGGCTTTTAGCCATAGCAAGAAGGCAATGAACTATTTGATAAAATGCTTTGGTAGACATATATGAAAAATTTTGTAGCATAGACAAGGGAATGAACTATTTGAAAAAATTCCTCAAAGAAATGTGGTCTCATGGAATGCCATGACAAGCTAAAGCAATTGGCAACTGCTCCTAGTTATTAGTTATGCAATGTGAAGTAATTGCATAACTGCTTAGGTTGACTTTGTAAAAAGCTATATTATAATTGAAATTTTGTCATCTATCAGCATTTAGTTATTCATTATGCAATGTGAAGTGATGCTTTGAGTTTGGAAGATGTGCAATGCATGAATATAAACTACAAAAATCTATTTTCTACATTTCATTAGTTAAACTCTTTATTTTATTTTCTCTCTATATCTCTATGCTATGGAAATGCCTTTCGATTTCAAAAAAGATAGTTTTTATCTCTTGTTATACAATTTTTTTACGTTTTTTTATCTCTTGTTATAAAAAGGAGCAGATATAAAATGTTAAAGAAGAGTGAAAGCACAAATAAATTTATCATTTCAATGCAATTTTTTTGATGCATTTTTTCAAGCAATTCACTACCTTGTCTATGTTATTGCTTACTATTATGCTTTTGATATATTTTTTCGAAGCATCCATAGCTTGTTCAAAATCACTTGTTTTAGGATTTTAGCCATAGCAACAAGGCAGTGAACTATTTGAGAAGATGCTTTGGTATACATGTATGAAAAATGTGGTAACATAGATAAGGCAGGGAACTATTTGAAAAAATATCTCAAAGAAATTTGGTCTCATAGAATGCCATGATAAGAAAATGCAATTGGCAGTTGCTCCTAGTAATTAGTTATGCAATGTGAAGAAATTGCATAATTGCTTATGTTGACTTTGTTCAAACTATATTGTAATTAAATTTTTGGCATCTATCAGCATCTACTTATTATTTATGCAAAGTGAAGTAATGCTTTGACTTTGAAAGATGTGCAATGCAATGTAATCAATGACATGAATATAAACTACAAAAATCCATTTTTTACAATTCATTAGTTAAAATATTTATTGTATTTGCTCTCTATATTTCTATATGCTATGGAAATACCTTGCAATTGTATTTAAAAGGCTTAATAGGTCAGTTAGGTGGTATTTGCAAAATCAAGTTGTGAATGAATGGTAATTAAGAGCAAAATTGGAAAATTGCCATCTTAGAAGTCTAACAAAGGGTGGTTATGGTTGTTGATCAGCTCAAGGGGTAGTTGGAAGGTGGTATCAAGATATATTTCTGTAATACCCTGAGTTGAGGGTTGATTTTGTTCAGTTTCTAATAAGAAAATATACTTGAAAACGTTGATCACTGGTTTTCTTTGTTTTCTTGAAATTTCTTTGCCTTGCACAAGCCCATACAAGTCTATCATGACTTGAGGCTTTGGATACTTGATTGCATATGTGTTTACTCTCTTTGCATCTGTTCTGAAGGTTTAAATCCACCGTTGGTGTGTGTGGGATCAGCAAACTTGGTTACTGCTCTATTTTTTGTGTTAGGGGTTTTGAGGGCAACACCATGACACATTAGCCAATCCACCTACTATTCTGACCTTGTTGCTCTGTGTATTGGCCTGTACCATGATTATTTTGGTGTATGAATACTTTGGAGGCTGAGAGAATGAATAAACTCAGTGGGGTGTGAAGTTCTAATGTTGTTCAGGGGTGTTTCCACCATGAAAGTAAGGAACTCAAGTAGTGAATCTGAGAAATACTAAAAGGAATGGGATTGTGAGTGTCTTTTAAGTTAGGGTAGAGGTATTGTGGGGTTTTTGGACCTTTGGAAGGATTGGGGGAGGTCTGGAGTTATGAGTTTCTTTAAAACCCTTATTTTTGTGAAGGTTTAGGATGGTTTGTGAGTAGAGGAATAGACCAAGTTCTTGGGGATCATAAATTGGGAGAATCCTGAGTTTGGTGAGCATCCCTAAGACTGTTTAAAGTTTCTTTGGTTTGGAGGTGAGTTTGTGAGGGGGTTCCTTTGGAAATTATGCCTAATTGTGAAACCTAAAGCAAGGGAGGTGTATTGAAAGTTCATGTTGGTCCAAAATATTTACTATTGGTTTTGGCATATGTTGTGTAACCCTGAAAAGGGTATCTTAATCCATCTTTAAATGGTCAGGTGTTTTGGAAAGGTTGGGAGACATTAGGCTTGGACCGGGTTTTGAGTTTGGTGCAGGAGCACCTACACCACATCATCAGTTTATTTTTATTTGAATACATCAATAGGCCAACTTTAGTGTCTTTAGCTTTATTTTGTCTAATAAGCTTTGAGAGATCAAGCTTAATGCAAATAAAGGGTGTTTTGTGTCTTAGAAGTCAATTAGAAATCATATAAGTTGTAAAATGCTGACAAAGCAACTTTAACACAAACAAATGTAATTAAGGGACCAACTAATCCAAAGGTTGGTTATGGGCGTTGGGGAGAAGATGGTTGTTGGAAAATTCTTTAAAAATCCTTACCAAGGCTCGAATGAGAGAGTGGAAGAAGTTTTGTAACAATTTTACACAATAAACACCACAGTTTTGAGCAATTTTCTAGAAAAATATTGTTTTCTTGAAATTTTTGAGTGATGTACGGGCACATACAAGTTCTTCATGGTCTAAGAATTTCAGAGGATGTTTCTATATGTTTTCTAATTCATTTATTTTTTATTTTGTGTCTTAACTCTTTGTTTGTAGAGAGAACCAACACAAACAGTGACTGTCCCAGTGTTGCTGAATCAAGGGTTTGAGGGGAAATTTGTGATGTAAAAATCAATCCACCTATTTTTTGCTACTGTATATCAGTGGATTGATTGAAAACATGTTATAATAAGTGTTTCAACTCATTTTGGAATAAGGAGTCATAATTATGTGGCATTTTTGTGACTGTTCTAAGACTGAACAGGGGTTTTCCAACATGGAAGTGAGGAACCAAAGAGAGGTTTTTAAGAATTAATTCTTGTAAGGGTTATGTGAGGGTCTGATGAGTCTTTTCAAAAGTATTTTTAGTTTTTGGGGGCTTTGGAAGTGTTGAGAGAGGTCTGGAGTTGTATGTTTCTTTAAAACCCTTGATTTTGTGAAGGTTTAGGAGGGTTTCTTGGGTTTTGTGAGTTAGAGGCTCTGTAGACACAAACTAATGACAAAATTTGAGGTTTGGAACCATGACCTAAGACTTTCCAAGGAATTTGGGTAGATACCTAAATTTGGAAGGGTGGTCCCTTTGGAAAAAAAGGGCTAATTGTGAAGCCAAAATTGAAGTAGGTGTGTTGAAAGTTTATGTTGGTCCAAAAGAGTGACCACTCATTATTTGGTATGTTGTGTAGCCCTAAAAAGGGTATCTCAATCCATCTTTTAATTGTCTAGTTTTTTGGAAAGGTTTGGAGAAATCTGGCTAAAACTAAGTTTTGAGTACTACAAGAATAACCAGTCACAAATGTGAGTTTTGGAAACCTTGATGAATCTGACTTAGGGATTGTTCTCGATTAATTCAATTGTCATTGTATGAATATTGATGGTCTTTATAGGGCCTTGGTGGAGTCTTGTTTTTCATTTTCAAGTTTGAGGAGTTGAGACCCTTGAGGGTAGGTTGATGCCTATTAGGCTGAATCATTATGAAGAAGAGTTATTGATTGAGAATTGACATTTCAATTGTTGTGAGTCTTCTCCACCTTTGCTCTGCATCAGAAGGCTACAAGGGTGGATTGTTGGGTAAGTTGTTGAATGAAGAGTTTGGTTTGATGGGGCTTTGAGGTTGTGTAGATTGCTCAAAATAGGTTGTATTAATCTTGTTAGGAGCCCCTTGAAGGCAGGTTGTCAGACTGATTAGGTTTGAGCCTCCTTGCCTCTACATCGGTGAGGCATAGGTAATTGAAGCATTCCAAAAGATACAAACCACCACGAATGGAGCTTATTTATACAATACGCTTTAGATGGGGCTTATTGAGCATTCACCCGTAATTAATTAAGCATTAGATGTAAACAAAATCCATGCCTACAACATTCAAGCATACAACTTGCACGATACGCATGATAACATCATTCAAGAATGGCAGTAGAAAAATAAGAGTTTCTTTAATCAAAAATCTGAAAGGTTATACAATGATATATATTGATAAAATTATATAAATATATCCAAAAAAACCATATAGGCTTAGTACAAAGGAGCCATTTGGACATAAAATATCACGTATATATATCAATAGTACAAAACATATGTTCCAAAATGCCACATAGGCATACAACAAACAACACTAATACATAGTCATTTCCCTCTAGGGGAAGGAAATAGATCTCGTGCTACCTTCGAAATTCAGTTGGATGGAGTGACTATTGCTTGTCTTGTCTTTCGAACACGCCCACTACTCCTCCTCTCTTCACTCTGGACCTTCAACATATATAATTAAAAGTAAAGATGTTAAAACATAGAAATTGAATTATGGAATGGCATATAACAAAATATAATCACTTACCGCATACATATAGTCATCATGCACATTTAAAGCATCACCATGTCCATGATCTAGAGTGACAACCACCTGTAGCAACCATGAAGATAGAAATTAAACTACATAAAATTATCATGAAAATTTTCTATAATAGACCATAAAAGAGCAAATATAATGTCAAATCGACTAATCTATTCCATACCTCTCTCGATGGATCAAAATTGGCTATTGTTGCAGCAACTCCATGGTCCATCGTGCCACCAAAATCACCAGGGCTATCTCTTGTCAACAGCTGCAAATGAAAAAATATCTCGGGTATCATGTTGATATAGGAGAACATAATGTGACACCGATCAAGGAATACTTGAATGCAATGTTTGTGTTTCTCATCAATTTTTTAGATTTGTATATACGCAAAATTACGAAAACTAGCTAACATAGATTTACAACCCTATTAATGAATAAAGGCTACCTGAGTGTACGTTGTTTGAGGATATGAATCGTGAGGTGTGGAGGAAGAAGGTGCACCAGGAAACTATTTGAAATCTGAAGCATGTTATGAGACAAACATTAAAATATAACATTCAACTATTCAAATGCAATAATAATATCTTTAATACTAGTTGCATACTTGTGAACTCATCGTCGAGAATGTATAAGGGTCTGTAGGAATAGAGCATCCCTCATGAATAGTGCGACCCTGAAATTTCATCATATCAAAATTCTACTGATTTAGTTATTCTTAAATTTCAAAATATATTTTAATAAACAACATTAAAATAACTTGTTAAATTTTACCTGAGTGTGAATGTTGAATGTACCATTCAGAATATCATCTGTGAAAGCCATCACCTCTACAACTAACATAGGTTTTGTAGCTGTATCACGAGCCCCCTGATAATCGTACGTGCAAATAGCACCACAAGCACCACAATGGTGGGGTGGAGCTCGGAGCCTACACGTCTCCTCCACACCAGGCTCTACTAGAGGACTCGCACACTATAAAATGGTCTGGTGAGTGAGTCAATTGACTTCATCGTGTCCACCTCTACATTGTCCTTAACAATGGAAGGAACAACGACATGCTCCACCATGGGTCTACCCAAGGCTCTCGGTGCCAACTATGGATTACGTCATGCAGTAGGTCTATCGTGTGTGGAGCCCCCACCTCTACCCTGAAAGTCTAAGATGTCAAAATAGTTTGGCATTTTATTGAGGACAAACTCACAATAGAGTTTCCTCAAAAAGTATTGCAGCACCTCATGGTTATTGCATGGAGGTTGGTCAAATACCATCCACCACCGCTCCCAAAATTTGTTTTTAATTAAATCATGGTGGTACCAATGGATGGGGAACCTCCTGCATGCATGGGACAAAGGTTCATTGGTTTTTGGGTCTTTAAATAGGGCACACAACTTGGCTTTGCTAATTTTTAGTTTTTTGACATTTGCTTATGACAAACCATTAGCATAAAATTGCCTCATCTCATCTCTCTTAGTTGACCAAAAATTCATTTGCTCACTCATTTCTCCTACATGAGTTAAAATTGATTTCAATGATTCAGAAATCCCTCTCCTATAAGGGTGGGTTTTGGCATGCTCGGTTAATCTTGTAATTAATTTTTGAATGTCTCTTTTATTGTTTTCAATTTTATTTTGAATATTTTCTTGTGTTCCTTGAGGATGCCTATGAATTGATGGAGGGGTTTCGGGTTGTTCTTGTATAGGAGGCTCTTGATGAGGGGGTGATTGTGAATTCTCAATGTTTTGAGGTGGAGATTCATTCCCTGAGAATTAGAACAAAGTTTTATAAAAATCTATTTAAAGTTGCATTCCAGATCAAATTCAAAATAAATAGAATAAAAATACACACCTCTTTGCAATCTTCAACCTCTCTGATGTGTTGGCAACATCCTCGTGGAAAATGGCAAGCTAAGGATGTAAAAAATGGAAGAGATTTGGTGAGAGCGAGTTGCAGACCTGAAATATTCCTTCTCAAACCGCGGGTTGAAGACAAAATGAGGGTTCTAAACCTGAATTTTGCATTTTATGTCTAAAAATACATTTGGCACACGCCAAATTTGGAACACTTGGCTTTTTAGTCATTTGGCATGCACCAAAGGCCTTATTTCGGGGTTTTTTTGATCGTTTTTTCAATTTGGTACCTAAATTGTGTCACAGATTGGTGCACTTACCCTAAATGTAAATGTTATATTGAGAATGAAATCAGTACATGGAACCTTTCTATGGAAAATATGCTCCTTATTCTCTTTTAGAAAGAATTTTTTTATTGCTATGAGTTTTTGAACATAGTTTATTTACTTGAGGTTAAAATATAGTGAATTTACTTTCATACAACAATTGGCATGTTACATAAAGGGGATGTAGATGATCTTGTTCCTCTTATTCTTCTTTGTAGATCCATGATGAGAGGTCCTCTTCAAATACCACTTCATCGTTCGCATCTCCCCACTTTTTGAAGATAGTGGGTTTAACTCCATATGTGACAGCTTGGACATGTTTTATTTCCTTTGGTCATCTATAGGATTTTGGCAAAAGGTAAGCTCCCCAATGCAGAAGGATTGGTTGAAGTGGTATTCTTCATAACCCTTATCAAGCACCTGGATCTTGAGTTTGGATTTGAGAGGAATAGTTGATGTAGATGGAGTTGATGTTGACATGGATGTAGAACTATAGATGTAGTAGACGTAGAGAAGGTTATATGGCAACTCAAGATCCAATACCTGACAAGTTATTTCTGCTATTGTCGGTCCCACTTGAATGGGAAGTCTTATTGTTCCTTTTGAGTTCCTCTCCATATCATCATAAGCCCTTATGGTGATACTCTTGTTCTTGTCAATTACATCATCAGAATACCCCAACTGCTTTACCATTTTTAGGGTAAAAATGTTTATACTTCCACCTCCATCTATTAAGACTCTGTTATTTTTGTGTTTATGGACACAAACCTCGAGATACAAAGCTTGATAATGGAAGGATCATTGTGGAAGGTCTTTTTCAAAAAAGACCAAGTGATGGGGTGAAGTGATAGTACCAACCATGGCTTGAAATTTATTAGTGTTAAGGTCTTTAGGTACTGAAGACTCAATGAAAGCTTTCTCTAGGATCTCTTTATGTGTTGGTGATAATTTAAAATCTCAAGGATGGAGATCAATGCTAGAGTTTTCTTCAATTGGTCAACAATGCTATAGTCAATGGAAGGCCTAACAATGGCTTTGGCTGGAAGTGGAGCTCCTTAGATTGTGACTTTTCCTCTTTGTGTAGTCACATTTCATTCAAGGTTTTTGCCTAATATAGTCACAACATTGATATTTTGATCGACTTGGGAGATGGTTCCTACGACTTCATTATAGATGAAGTTGCCTTTTCGGTAATCTTGACTTTTTCCTTTGTCATTTCCCCTAGAATTATTGGAGAGTGAATCCTTGTATATTCCCATGTATTGATTACTAGAGGGCCTAGGAAGATGTATTATGTCGACCTCCCCTTTTTCTATCAAGTCTTGTATGATGTTTGTAAGTCTCATACAGTTATTCATTGTGTGCCCCTTGATATTGTGGAATTCACATCGATCATTATTGTTGTACCAATGGGGTTTGAAGTTTGGTTCATCATAAAAAAAATTATCAGGATTGGGAAGCTTGATAAGGTTATTTTGGATAAGTTTGTGCATGACTACCTCAAGGGTTTCTCCCAATGAAGTGAACTTTCTCCTAAACTAATTATTCTCCCTCAGTGGCCCTCTTTGAATATCCTGCCCTTGATTTTGTTGTTGGTTGGTTTATTAATTGTGTTGGAGGATATGTGAGCTAGTTGTTTTGAGTATTTTTTGGTGGGTAACTTGCTTGATCTGTTTGGACATTATTATGTGGATTGCTAGGAGTTTGCATGTTTCATATGAATTTTTCATCTACCACCCCATTGTTGGTAATATTTTTGTTCTTTGCCCACATTTTTAGTTTTTCATTAGAACTTGAAGGTTAGTCTTTGTTGTTATATAGTTTAATGACTCCCCTTGTAATGAGGGCTCTTTCAATGAGTAAACCCTTTTCAAAATTTTCCTCAAAATTACTAGGGCACAACATAGTAAGTTGGTAACTAATATCTACTTGTATATTGGTGACAAAGATGTCTATCAACTATTTCTCAAGAACGGGCCATTTACATTTTCTAGCTTTATGTATCCATCTTTGTAGATATGAAGCAAATGATTCCCCTTGGTTTTTTTAAATTTTGTATAGATCGAGGACCGCTGCATCTTGTTCTATGTTGTATGAGAAATGATTGACAAATTTGTCTGATAGCTCATCGAATGTTTTGATACCAGGCGGTAGACAAGAGAACCACTCAATAGCGGACCCACAGAGACTTTGTGGAAAAAGTCTCATTAAATAGGTATCATTGTGTTGTAGATCCATGCAAACCACTGAGAATTCTCACACATTCTCAATTGGATCCCCTCTTCCCCTATATTTGCCAAATTTTGGTATTTCAAAGTTCTTGGAGAAAGGTATCATAGATAAGTTTTGATCAAAGGAGTATGGACATATATCTTGTAGAGCATAGTTCTTCTTTGGTTTTCCAATTTGGATGTCCGATATCCTTTGGTTGAGGTTATGTAATTGTAAGGTTACATCATCACTAGGTATGTTCATTTGGTAAGAAGAGACATTGTAACCTTGTTGCCTTGTAATGTTGTGTGCATTGTATTGAGGATGTTGTGTAGGAATGGGACCTTGATGAACATGTTGCATGTAGGGATGGTTAGGTCCTTGTTTTGTATAGTGTGTTTGGATTACACCTTGATGTTTTGGGAGACTAATATTGATTTTGAGGTACTCCTTTATATTGTGTTTGAGGTACACCTTGATGTCGTGGAGTAAGAGTTTGGTATTGAGGAACACCTTGATTTTAAGCTTGAGGCATACCTTGATATTTATTTTGAGGAGTACCTTGATATTGCGTTTAAGGTACACCTTGATGTTGTGGATTTTATTGTGGAAATCCTTGATATTGATTTAGAGGAATACCTTGATATTGTGTTTGGGGTACACCCTGATGTTGTGGAGTTGGAGTTTGGTTTTGAGGAACACCTTGATTTTGAGCTTGAGGAATACCTTGATATTGATTTTGAGGAGTGCTTTAGTATTGCATTGAAGATACACCTTGATGTTGTGGATTTTGTTGTGGAACTCCTTGATACTATGTTTAGAGGAATACCTTGATATTGCATTTGGGGTACACCCTAATGTGTGGAGTTGGAGTTTGGTTTTGAGGAACACATTGATTTTGAGCTTGAGGCATACATTAATATTGATTTTAAGGATTGCTTTGGTATTGTGTTGAAGGTACACCTTGTTGTTGTGGATTTTTTTGTGGAACTCCTTGATATTGTGTTTGGGGTACACCTTGGTGTTGTAAACCTCCTTGATTTTGGAGAGCTCCCTGATGTATATTTTGAGGGATACCTTGATATTGTGTTTGGGGTACACCTTGATGTTGATTTTGAGGGATACCTTGATATTGTGTTTGGGGTATACCTTGGTGTTGTGGATTTTTTTGTGGTTTCCCTTGGTGATATTATGCATTATTTGAAGGGTCATAATAGATTGGTTGTAGTGATATGTATTTTCCTTGTGTTGGGTCTCGAGTGTTCATTTGATTCATGCCTTGGTATTGAGGATCATGAATATATGTTGTTTGAGCAATGGGTGGATTTTTTGAGTTGATGTTGGCACAGTAATACTAGAACCTTGTTGTTGGTTACTCTAAGATGTTCCATGTTGGTTCCTAGCTACATTGGGTCCCATTGTGTTAAAATTTTGTAGTGGCCTATTTTGATTTGTCAAGAGGTTGGGATTCTCTTGATTTTGTTGGACTAATATCGCTTGTTCAATTTGTGATGGATTTTTATTAAATGGATTCTCCACATTTTAGGGAAAATATCGGTCATTGGTATGTGTGTTGGAGAATAATGGTGGTATCTTGGGATTCGTTGTTGCTTTGGTTATTTGTCTCACTACTGATTGGTCTCCCAAAGGAATGAGGTTGGGATCCTTAAGAAATTATATGTTAAAGTATGTGGGCAACTTGGCCCCAATTTGTGCTAGCTTAAGGAAATATGTATTAGGATCCTTCCCAATCATCTTGTCCATAAGTTTCTATAATTTTGGATCTTGGGAGTGCTCATAAATTTATTCATTAGTGATTTCCTCATCACTATCATACTCCTCTATAATCATGTCCATGGGATTGGGAGTTTGATTGTGTTTCCTAGCAAGCATGTCTTGATGTCGAAGGCGTATGTCATCATCACTAGGTGGTTGAATTGGTTGCACTTTAAATGTTGGTTTTTCTTTGGGGGTTGAGTATGTCCTAGGATTTTAACCCCATTCTTGAGATTCTTCATTGTTGTTGTTGGTGTTTGGTACACTAGTGTTGGTTTTATTAGATTCCATCTTTCTCTTGTGTTTTGATCTCATTGTATTCATAAATGAACTCAAGAAACCTTGGCAAGTTTGAGACAAAAATTTATGAAAATGGAATGGCATTGTGTTTTGAGATTTGGTTTGATAAAATGATGTACAAAGAGGATGTGTGTATTCCTTTTGGAAAAAGGTTGTTGGTTGTTTGTTATGGATTTGTGTTGTGATATGTGGATGATCAAGCTTGATGTTGGATGGTAAGTTGTTGTTATTCAACCCTATGATAAGGAGATGAGCCAATTTTTGGTGTTGTTTGATGAATAAAGCTATGATTTTTGATGTTGGATTTGACGCTAGTTTAGAACACAATAGTTCACAAAGACTCAAATCGATGTTTTGTTATGCTTTAGAGGATATGGTACTCGATTTTCTTGAACTAGCTATGAGGTTGCAAGTAAATGTTGCTCTAAAATCTATAGAAAGCTAATGGTTTGATTCCTTGTGTTCAATATGTGTGTGAATACTAGGTTGTTGTTTTGTTGTTAATTTGGTGATGTTTGATAAGCTATGGTGCAATTGTGGTGTCCAAAAGATGGTATTCACAAATCCTATGTAAACTAAGTCTAATTTGAAGAATGGTGATGTTGGATTCTGACTAATAGGTCCAAATGTTCTTTGGTAACTAAATGGAGTTTTGAGACCAAGTGTTTTTTTTAAAATTGGTTGTTTTGACAAATTCTAAGAAAAGCCTACAAATAGGTCGATATCAGTTTTTGTTTATGGCAATAACAACAGTGTTTTAGGTCAATAGCGGCTCTATTTTAAGGCAATTATGGCCAAGTTCCTCAAAAGCGGCTTTATTTTGATAGTCACTATAAAAAAACTAGAGACAAAAAAAAGTGGTGAATCCGAGCAAAAGTGAGCAAACTTTAGGTCAACTATGGTAATGTTTGGAACAATAGCGGAAAAAATTAGCAATAGCGACTCTATTTTACTTGTTTCTAGTTTGGTGATGGCAGCTTGTTTTGAGAAGTTTGCAAGTTCTCAACATTTATTTGATCTAATTTGATGGCAAGTGATGCATACAAAAAAAAAATTGAGATCCAATGATATAGCTCATATATTATCAATCAATACATCCTAAGGAATAAAAAGTGCACTCTTCTCTGTAGACTTACCTCACCCCTAAAGGAGTGATTTAATCGAATCTATAAAGGGAATAAATAGGATATATCAAGGAAATGTATCATCTTGATACTCCAAGAAAAAGAGTATTAACTCTTAAGATTTATGCCTCAACTATAAATCTGATGTGGTAAGTAACTTTTAGGAATGGTGTTATTCCAATGCACTACTTTGAAAGATGTTTCAGGAAACTAGATGGGCTTCTAAAATAAGGTATTTAATGACAACTATGAAAGTTGTGATGTATAGTTCATATGTAAGCCACTAAAGGATTTAGCCATTCCTACTCAACCCATTACATTTGGATGAGGATGAGGCATGGTATGCTATTCCTACCTAGATATAAGCTACTTTCTTTCAATTTCATAAAATTATATAGCTCGTTGGTAAACGTGATTTTAGAGTCGCTTAAATGAGTTCTCCATTGCGGGATATATCTCATTAGCTGGCCCTTATCCTAAAAAATGGGTGACCACAAAAGTGCAAAGATCCCAAAGTGTTTCTCGTCACCCAGGATCATCAAAAGATGCAAGGGGAGAGTGTTGAAAGAAGGAGAAGAAGGAGATTGTTGAAAGTTTTGGAAATTCTATCTTTGATGATATAGGTTTAAAACATGAGTATGAATTGCATAATACTAGTTGATCAAGTGTTTTCATTGATTTCAATATTGATATGATATGCATAGCATGATTTGGAAGTGCTACTCAAGACATATGTACAAAATAAGTCGGTTCAGTAAATATGATTGTACAAGAAATTAGCTAAGTACTTCTACTGACTATTTTTTGGTTCAGTGCGTCAATTTTTGTGTCTGCACTCCACCACACTAAGTGATCTTGCTTTGTGTTTTTAACCATGGTTTGAAGTCTATCAGATTCAGGTAAAATCAATATTTTGTGATGTTCTATGAAATATGCTAGAAGTTGTGTATGATAGAGTTTAGCTCTATGTATCACAGTTATTTGTCTGTTTAGTATATCAATATGGGAGATTCTACATTTTCTTTAGAAGAACACTTTTTTTTTGTGGTTCTAAATTTAGACTCACTGATGTCGATGAAATGGGAATTTGAAGAAAGATCAAATCCGGAACTCACTTGTATGGAGAATTGTATGTATGATTAAAAAAAATTATGATTAGGTCCAATTCCTGGCTAACCTAATACATCATATGTGTTGTGTAGATTGAATATGCATTGTATATGTTTTTAGGATTTATTTTAGGTCCATGCCAACCTAAATTATGGATTTCACATTTGGTCTGAGCATGAAAAAGTTTTTTGAATCATGTGAAAAGCTAACAAAGCTATTTTTGAATTTTTTTTGTTACATCTAATTAGGTCGACCTAATTGATGTATGTGGACGTAATTGGGTATTTATATGTGAGAAATTTTTGATTTGTAGGATGCATGAGAAGGCATAAGTGGAAAATCAGGTGTGAAAGGTCTCATATCATGTGAACATGTGAATTCAGAGGTGTGATTGGAATAAGGGTAAAATTGTTGAGTAGTTGCTAAGCAAAGAAGTACTTTGTATTCAAAGCTTCAAAGGAATTGAAATTCAACACAAGGAAGGTGTACTTTTATCAGTTCACACTTTGGATGTGCAGCCACTTTTTTTTTGTATCCAATTTTGGTTGTGATCCTTTTTAAGGATAGTGTGTTCTAGCAGTGGGCCCTTGTAATATACTATATCTAGATATAATATATTGTAAGCTAATCCTCACTATGGTTTTTCTCATTTTTGGTTTTCCATGTAAATATCTTGGTGTTCATGTGTTATGTGACTTTGTGGATGATTCATGCTTTCATTCTTTATTTATGTTAATATATTTTGGTGATTGGATAAGTTGTGATCAAAAGTTTAATATAATACTGATTCACCCCCCCTCTTAGTATTTTGGTTGTTCAACAATTGGTATCAAAGCTTGGTTCCTTCAAAAAAGCCTAATATCTTGAGGAAGATATTGTAAGTTTGAACACATGGCTGGAAAAAAGTGTCTTATTCCTCTAGAAGAGATTTTTGCAATTGAATATGAAGAAGATGATTGCATGTTTGACAAAGAAGAACTTAAGGTTTCTCTTGAAGATCTTGATAGAGTTGAAACTAAAACCAAATTTTGAAGGAAAGCCTAGGAGAAGAAAATGAATGCATCAAAAAGTTGAGAGAACAAATCAAGAAGTTTAGAGAAAGACATATAGGGAATTCAATGTACAATTGAAACAAGAAAATGAAGAAAACGCCAAACTAAAAGTGCAAATGGAAGAAAAAGGAAGTGTTACACCCCAATTGTGTAATTACTATTTACTATTACTATGTAGGGTAAAATGTGAACGTAATGTGAATTCAGTGGATGAATAAATTGTACTTGCACTTGTTATCACTGCTTTATGAATGAATGTCATCTCATTTTATATTATATGAAGGAATGCATTTATGTGATTGGACGAATATTGAATTGATATTCTAACTTTGGAGATGTATAATGTATACTGCATATTTTTTGAACAGCTGATTGTCATGTGCATGTGTTAGTGGTTGCAGGTATATGTTCAATTCCTCCAAGAGGAGGGGAAGTATCACTCAAGAGAAGGTCTTGGTTGAGTAACCAGTAATGTAACCTATCTGAGCTTACACACACCATAGTAGAATAATTGAGTCAAGTTATTAAGTGGGAAGTTGGTAAGCCATCCTTGGTTATATGTCTGCATTAGTAAGAGTCGTGTTTTCTATTGAGTGCATTATTGGGTGATGTTTATCCATTTGAGCTTATGTGTTATTTCCTTGTTACTATGCATGTATTGATATGTGGAACATACAAGGAATATGTATGCACACACACATGCATGGTGATGATAGACCATATGCACAAAGGAACCCATACATGAGGGTACATAGGAGGACGTATCTATGCACCCTCATGCACAAGCTAATTATGTGTGTGGATCTATTCGATGGATCTAACGACATGCATATGTATACGTATAGATATATCACTTGTAGGCTCTTATCAATATCATAGTAATTGTGTATGATTTTGGTGTATGAATCGAATGTGTATATATATCCATATGTATATATGTATTAATATATGTGTATGATGGAAAATGGACATGCCCATAAGAATGTATCAATACATGTATACATACGTATACATGTACATAGAGGTATATATATAAATATATATGTATACACAATTGATATATTAATATAACAATGTGATTGCTATCTTGAATTACATTCATTTTTATATTGATTACATTTACATGCTTTATTGACATGTTATAAAGATGGATATATATACAAACATATATATATACATATACATATATATGTGAACCAATATATATGTATATATGTATGTATATGTACATATATGTTAAGTATATATGTATGTATCTAGAGTACTATATATGGCTTTGAAGTCAATTATCATAGATAACTTGGAGGTCGATTTATTAAACTAAATCAAGGCCGAAGTTTGATAAATATGTGATTGTATTCTTTAGCCGCATTTTACTCTTGATGTCTGCAAAAGAAGAGTTTGTAATCGACAAACAAGAGCAACCATTAAGTCAATGTTTAATGAGAGAATAAGTTGATGCATTTTGTGGGGAAGCCCGTAGACTTAGTAAACTATAAGTATCATGTTATTTTGCATCGACCAACAGCTGTAAAGGAATGTATATATATCAACAACTTTGTCAAACTGATTTATTAAGTGAATTGAATCATACTATGACTTAGTCGATATAAGCTTGGTGTTGAAAATCTAATGTTGATTGTTTCAGATGTAAAGGAAATTGCACCAACTCCATATGTGAATTTAAAGCATTGGAACCACCTTTAAATCCTTATACCTGTAGATGTCCATTTTGAATTGCAAACTGAATTCTATCATGTGGAGATTTGAATTAGTCTCTAATTGTTGTCGATGAATAAGGTCGATTTGAAGTTGTTTAAGTTGAGTATGTAATTACATGTTCGCCACCTTTTAGCTGTTATATATGTGTTGTTGTGCATGCTTGCTATTGTTAGAAACTATGCCTAAACTCTAGGCTGTGTAGTTATCATATTGTTGTATAAATAGTGGAGCTAGTGCACTTATTTGGGACGCATACCTTGAGAAAGGTTTTGTATTTTATTTACATTTATATCATCTGTAATATTTTTCCAAATATAGTGAGTGAGAGCTTTGAGCATTAGAGAGAGTTATTATTATTATTTTGAGAGAAGAATTTGGCAACTTGTGAGATAGTGGTTGTTGAGTCTTTTTTGGAGGATTGATTCCAGGCTAGTTGTTGTTCAAGAAGTGTTGTGTTTGCATTCAATCAATTGGAAAGATTATCATAGGCATGAGGATATCCTTCCCTTTTTTGTATTAGTGTTGAATGATTTGCTTCTTGAATATTAAATCTAGTATTTTATAGTTACTTGCATATAGGGAAAAGTAATGTTTTCTTTGAAAGAAAAGTGGAAACTATTTACTCTATTTTGTGTAATGTTTGTAATTACTCCATGATAAGAGAGACTATTTGTCATAGGTATTGTTACTATACTTGATATGATTAAACATGGGTAGGAGAGATTTCTTTTCATAGGTATTGTTATTATAATTGATATGATTAAACATGGGTGGGAGAGATTATTTATCATAGGTATTGTTATTATACTAGATATGATTAAACATAGACAACTTAAGGGATACTCTTAGCTAGATATTTAATTATGCTAGAGGGCTAGTAGGTTACTCATGGGATTGTTGTCTAGTGAAGGCAGGGAACTAGTACATTGTTTTATGAGATGTTTTTCCTTAGGTTGTTAAAGAGATAGGTTGTCTTGGGGAGTATCTTTCCCATGGAGAGGGATTTCCTAAGCATAGATATAATGGCCTTAAGTCAAAATGAGCTTGCTATAGTGTAATTGAATGGTAGACCATTGCTCAACTATACTGACTGAGGACTCTTTGGCCAAAGTAGTGTGATTTCCCGAGGCTCCACTATCAATTCATCATGTCTATTTAAATTAATGAGGGGTACCTAGCGTAGGTTATAAATCCTAGTCATGTAATGCACAACACTAATCTTAGAGTGGTATGTCAAACAGGGTTACCCAACCAATACCTTCACCAAAGGGTAGGGCCATCTATTGAAAGATAGATGTGTAGGGGACCGCATATGAGTCTGTGGTTGGTGGAAAAGTGCTTGAGTGACGCTTCTCCTCCTTAGCAGACGACAAAAGACAAAGGTTTTGAAAGGCGGATTCCTGGACCATCTATATCTTATGCTATGAAGCTCGAAGGAGTTGTGTATATAGTTGTGTACTTTCTTGGAATATTATACTTTGTGAATTATTGTAATGGAATGGAAATTCTTATTGTATGTTGCTATAGCATATTTGTTCATATATTCTTAACAGAGAGGATTTTTTTATTGCAATGGCTTATTACATAGTTTATTTTACTCACACAATGAAAACTTAGGAAAAATTACTTCAATAAACTTTTGGTATATTACATGTGGTATCAAAGCTACCAGGTTTAGCTATGGAGCCTAGGAGCTCATCATTCTTTTCATCCAATGTTATTTAATGTTGTGAATTCTTGTGTTAGGATGGTGTGTCTCAGATTAACTACTCGAAAGTCAACAATCAGAAACGAGTGCTACCTGAAGACCAAGAAGGAAAGAGAAGCCATCATTAGAACAATAGAGGGAACCAACTACGATAATGCCATATGGTTGAGTGACACCAAAATATTTAGTCAAGTACTTTCTCGGATCAATGATGTGAAGAGGAATATGAAGATGGAGGCTATGTACAAAAAGCTACCTTCCATTTCACCAGAAAAGTCTGAGTCATTATCACTTTCCATGGATATGCCCTCGGAAATAAGTGTCAGTCTGACATTTATCTTTAGGGACCCTAGAGTTCTTCCAATGATAGAAGTAATAGTAATTTCCTCAAGTAACGAGTCTGAGGGATATGCACTTCTAGAGCAGCCAAACGTGAAATGGTCTCGTGAACAAATTTTTGTGAAAAGGGTAGACTATATTGTTGATGAACACCATATTGGCACTGAACCTCATAACTATGTATCGAATGATAAATCCGAAGGCTACTATCCATTTTGGGATAGATATGAACAAATGAGAGATGAGAAATAATCTCAATCTATAGGATATGCTCCATTAAGTTATGTGCTAGAGAGTGAATCTGAGGGATACACTCCACTCAACTATCTGAATAGTCGCTCCATGTAATCAAAGGATATTGAAATCCTTATGAAATGAATACAATTATTTGTTTATCAAAAGCGTGTGCTTAATATTATGTGGAATTCCTTATGTGAATATTAATTCCATTTCTAATGTTTTTCATAAGATAGTTGATAACCTAATTAGTCTAACATGGATAAACATTCAGGTAAAACCCAATCTTGTGAAGATGGTGAGGACATGAACCAATCCTAGCGATGTCCAAGAAGTGGGGCAAGGAACAATAGGAATTGAAACTAGAATTGACCAAATTTTGGTAAGGTTGGACAACCTTGAACAAGAAAGGGTAAAATCTAGGGTTGAGAAAGAGGGTCCCACTAATGAGAATGAAGGTGAAAAATATTCTCATGGACATAACGAAACCCATGATCGTGATAGGGAAAAATCACCAACACCATCTAAGGAAAGAAATAAGAAGCATATGGCTTTCGAACTTTCCAAGGTTATGAAGAAGATTGTTCCTCCCAAATTTGAGGGAAGAACCAGTGGAGATGAAGCTGAGGTGTGGCTTGTTCAAATGGAAAAGTATTTTGAAATACAAAATTATACTAAGACCACTAAAGCCACCTGGGGTGCATACCAGTTAGAAGGAGAAGCCTCTAACTGGTGGATGAACAAAAAGTTGGAACTCAATATCAACTCATGGAAGCTAACATGAGGGAATTTTTTTGAGATTTTTCGCAAGCGATGGTTGCCTCTTATGACCAAAAACTCATGGATTTCCAGAGTCTGAAACAAGGAAATATGTCATTCAACGAGTATTGGGAGAATTTTACCTGACTTCTGCGTTATGTTCCTATATATCATAAGGATGAACATTTTCGCATCATAAAATTTTCAATGGGACTTAACAATAAACTCATATGAGAAGTGGATATGCATGATCCAACAACTATGGATCTTGTATATAAGAAGGCAATTAAGCAGGAGCAAAAGCTTAAGGCTACCTCCAAACATGAAAATAGAGAACATAAGAAGGTTTCAAAAATTCCTAATAAACCAACCCCAAAGAAGGTGGAGGTTGCACAAAATGTACCTAAACATGGACAAAAAATTAACCACAATAGTGTTGAGAAGAGAAGGGAAGAGGAATGGTTCCAAAAATGCTGGTGGAAACACAGTAGATCTGGAGAACCTATAAAGATGAAGGTACCATTTATGGGATGCTATACATGTGGGGGAGACCAATTTTTTAGATATTTTCCTAGAAATCCTTCTGATAATTCACTACCTACTCAGCGGGCAATGTTCCAACAAAGGATATATGTTGTACTAGATGACCGCTAAGAAGAGTATCAAGCAACTTTCATTGAAACTCCAAGTAGTTTGTTTGGTTTACCCATTTCAGTTTGATACTGGCGCAACTGAGAATTTAATTTCACCTAGAGTAGCTAAGAAATTATCTAGAAAGGTTGGACACATGGCAACGTCTTGGGATGTAGAGTATGCAAACCAAACAAGAGCAAAGGTGGAACAATGTTTGTTCAAGGCTAGGATAGAGCTACCTTGTTTCTCTACTGAAGTAAACCTATATGTCACACCTTTAGGATCCTATGATGTTAGCCTAGGTATGAATTGGTTGTAGAGACATAGTGCTAAGTTAGATTTCCATGAGAAAATTGTTGAATTCTTAGATGATCTTGGTAACCAAGTGAAGTTCCATGGGATACCTAGAGAGGTCAAGATTTGTCAAATCTTGGCAATGCAACTAGTGAGGGTTAAGAAAAAAGGATGCAAACTCTTTAACATTAAGATTGAAGAACTTGAAGAAGATATTGATAACTTGAAATCCCAGAGCTTCCAAGAGATGGAAGACAGTGAAATAGATGACACTGGAATGTCATACATGGAAATGTATCCTATATTGAGAAAAAATTTGAATGTGTTTCTAGATGAGTTACCTAGGTTACCACCGAAGAGGATATTTGAGTTCTCTATAGATATAGTTCCAGGTTCTAAACCTATTTCCAAAGTGCCCTATAGGATGACAAAAACCCATCTAATGGAGCTTAAGGCACAGTTGGATGAACTATTATCAAAAGGGTTGATAAGACCCAGTGTTTCGCCTTGGGGAGTGTCGATTATTTTTGTGAAAAAGAAGGATGGAACTTTGTGTTTTTGCATTGACTATCATATGCTTAACAAAGCCACAATGAAGAACAAGTATCCATTGCCATGCATTGATGATATTTTTGATCAAATGATGGGAGTTGCCATATTCTTTAAAATAGATCTCAGATCTGGATATCAACAGTTGAGAATTAGAGATGAAGATATCTTTAAGACTGCGTTCAAAACCAGATATGGACACTATGAATTCACAATTTTACCTTTTTGGTTAACAAATGCACCAATTTTCTCAACTCCCCATTATTTCCTTCCGAGAAAAGTGGTGGCTAGTGGATTATTCTGACAGCATGGATAATCTGGCGAATTTCCTAAGTTCAACTGGCTTGATAGACATTGACCTATCAAGTCAATCTTTTACTTGGACCAACATGCATCTTGGGGAAAGTTTGATTCAATTCAAACTAGATAGGTTCCTTCGCCCTAGCAATTGGTCAACCTTGCTTAGTGCTAACCTCCTTGCTTTGTCCAGGACTGTTTCTGACCATAACCCTCTTTTGCTAGTCATGAATGATCTTTTTGTTGTTGGACCCTTCCCCTTTAGGTTTGAGATTATGTGGAATTCTCATCCTGAATTTAAGAATAAAATTGTTGAATGGTGGAATATTCTTGTTCGTGGTTCACCCATGTTCAAGATCTTTTATAAACTTAAACATATCAAATGTATGGTGAAAGATTGGAACAAAAGAGTTTTTGGAGATGTCTTTTAGAAGAAAAGAGACTTAGGGGATAAGTTGAAGACTATCCAAAAAAATATGGAAGATGGGGATGTCATCTTACCAACTTGCAATTAGGAAAGAGAGAGTCAAAGGGAGTGAGAAAAAATTTTAAGGAAAGAGGAAATTTTCTAGAAACAAAAATCTAGAGTTCAATGGCTGCAAGAAGGGGATAGAAATACCTCCTTTTTCATGTTTCTACCCTAAAACACAAGAAAATAGATCAAATAACTAAGTTGCATGATGAGCGAGGAGTTGTGGTCAAGACGCCCACCAAAACGGTCTACTGGTGGTGGACTATTTTCAGAAGGCTTATTTGGCCCCTGCTAAGGCTCCCAATCCATCTTTGGACAATCTACTATTGGACCCTCTCCCAACCACCATTACTCAGGATGATAACTTCAACATCCTCAGTGCTATCACTCCTGAGGAAGTCTGGTTGGCCACTTTTAGCATGGGGGTTTGCAAGGCACCTAGCTCGGATGGTTTCCCCCTAGCTTTTTTTTAGATTTTATGGGAGATTGTTGGTGGGGACCTTATTTTGGTTGTTAGGGATTTCTTCAAATCTGGTAAGATTCTCAAACAACTGAACCACACATTTATTGCCTTAATTCCCAAAATTGTTGATCCCTAGTCTATGAACAATTTTAGGCCCATCAGCCTATGCAATAATTTTTATAAAATCCTCTTTGAAATCTTGGTGAATCATCTTAAACCCCTCTTGGACAAAATTATTAGCCCCACTTAGAAAGGCTTTGTTCCTAGTCGGCATATTCTGGATGCTACCATAACTACTCATGAATTGCTCCACTCAATGACTAGAAGCAACAACGCCACTATGGCCCTCAAATTGGATATTTCAAAAGCTTATGACAAGGTATTATGGGACTTCATTCCTAAAGTCCTAGCTAAGATTGGTTTTGATCAACTTGTGGTCAACCTCTTAATGGAATGCATATTCATGGTGAAGTACTTTGTGTTGGTTAATGGGACTCCTTGGGACTTCTTCAATGTTGGGAGAGGCATCAGACAAGGGGATCCCCTCTCACCCTATCTTTTTATCATGGTCACGGAGGTCCTGAGCAGGAACATTTCTAGTATGTTGTCGAAGGGGGCCATTAAAGGTGTTAAGGCTACCTCTTCTGTGGAACCTACTGTTATCCAACAATTTTTGGATGATACCTTTCTCTTTGGGAAAGCCTCAATGATTGAAGCTAGGAAATAGAAAAATTGTCTCAATAACTATGTTGCTTGCTTTGGGAAATGTATTAACTATAATAAAAGAATGATCTATTTTTTCAACAACACTCCTACTCTTCAAGCTCATGTGATTGTTGTTCTTGGTTGTTTGAGTGGATCTCTCCCTTCGACAGATATAGACATTGATGAAGTCAAGCGGTTGGAAACTTCTAGCTAGTGTGGAATTTAACCTTAATGGCCATGTCTATTAGTTGAGTAGATTTAGGAGGTGTTGTTATGCTGGATTTTCATTGAAACAAGTTTGGTTTGACTGAATCTTGTGCATGCATAACCTCCTTTCCTCTTTTTCATGCTTTCAATAAGTGGTGTCCTCCTAATTTGTTAAAGTTGACTGCCTTATTAGTTAAGTTAGTTGGAATCTTTCCTTCTATAAATAATGGTCAGATGATCCTCTTCAAGAGGTTGAATGTTTTGTGAATTGTACTTGCATTTTCAGTTTCAAGAAATACAATTATGTTGCTGCTACATTGTAATCATGTTTTCAATGAATAAAATGATATTTAAGTTTGTTGCATCTGAGTTAGTTCTAGTAAAACTCATTCAAGGGGGGCCACTTGGTGAGAATTCCATCCATTCAGTTCAGTAGTTACTTTTATATTCAATAATTAGTTACAGTCTTAGCAGTTGTTTGTTCCTGCAGCCATTGGAACTTTGTTTTGTGTCTATTCCTGCAACCATGACAAAAAGAGTAACTTCCTATCTATTTACTGAGACTTATGTTTCTGTAATTCATTTCAGTTCAGTATAGTTGTTAGTTTATACTCAGTACTTATGCCGCTTCATTTCAAGTATTTCACTTCCAGTATTATTTCCTTTCTAAGTTATAGGATAAGGATGGCTACAATGGAATCTTAGTGCACATACAGTGTTGACCCATTTCAAGTTCATTGGGTTGATAAAAAAATGAACCTTCATGATGATCAAGATAGCTACTTGGTACAAATATTTAATCTTTGAGTTATAGCTTTAAGAGCTTAGTTATTGAACCATTAGAGGAGGCTAACATTGTGTATCCTAGCCAAGTCCTTGCAGGACCTGCATTCCCTTACCAGATTACCGTTAAACAACATGGAGGATGAATTTTTCTGGACTCTTGATAAGCAAGGGGAGATTTATGTTAAAACGGATTATAATCTACTGTCGAACCAGGGTGTCGCCCTTGGACCTTTGAAACAGGTTTGGAACCGACACATGATCCCAAAGATAAACTTTTTTTGGTGGACTACTTGCCATAACAGAATTCTTACTTGGGATAATTTGAGGAAAAGGGGATTCCAGATCCCCAACAGATGCTTGTTATGCAAGTGCAATGAAGAATCTATGGACCACTTGCTTCTGCACTTTTCGTTTGTTGTTAGTGTGTGGGAGATGGCTTTGGAGAGGTTAGGTACTCAGTGGGCTATGAGCAAAGACATTAATTACTTTATTTTGGGTCGGTCGACCTTTCCTTCACCCCGTACCTCATGAGATCTAGAACCAGGTCCCCCCCATTATTTGTTGGTGTTTATGGAAAGAAAGGAACAACTGGATATTCAGGAATATTGAGATGAGCTCAAAGGAGGTTTTTGGTATAGGGGCAAGGCTTATCACGAAAATATTTCGCTCTTCAAAGGGAAAATCTCGAACAAGGCCCCGATTGAGTGGGAAATAAAAATGGCTAAAGCTTGGCATCAAAATTTGGAGGCCAATTCCTTTGACAACTCCAGATCCCAGGCTCGACAGGACACTGTCTGGAAACCTCTTGACCGTGGTTGGCATAAACTCAATTTTGATGGAGTTGCCAAAGGCAACCTAGTAAGGGCAAGTATAGGAGGTATAATAAGAGACTGCAAGGAAAATTTTGTGGTCAGTTACTCAAGGGGATTGGGATTCAATCCTCTATGATTGTTGGAGCTAGAGTGCTGCTAAAGTGCATTTAGTTGGCTATCACTATGGGGATCGAGAATCTATATATTGAAGGGGATTATAAGTCTTTAATTGATGCAGTCAACCTGGGCAGATTATTGGGATGGAGTGATAGACATAAAACATATTATGTCTAAGCTAAATTTGAAGGTTGCTACCCACATTTATCGAGAGGGTAATCAAGTGGTGGATGCATTGGCTAATTGTGGCAACCACTGGAAAAAAATTAAGTGTTTGCGATATTTGAGGAACCTTACGCCTGGTATTCAAGGTTTTTAATCCTTAAGGAGCAAGTCGCATGTATAAACCATGATGACGAATAATTATGTGATTAATTTGGCCTTACGTGGGGTCCACATTCTTGTCTTCTAGGCTATGTGGATGGGTTTGAATTTTGAGGTGTCTTACAAGTGGAAAATTTACAATAATGAGGTGGAGATCATTTTTAAAAAAGAATTTATGAGGAGTGATGGGGAGTACTTTGTGATTATGGCCAAGTTGGATCTGGCCTTACGTAATCTCTTATTGAGGTTTGATCTTTGCACCTATTTAACAGTGCAAATTTTTGAATTTAAATTTAATGTGACTAGCTTTTAAAGGGTGAAGCTCTTGATTGGTCCTTTCTATCACACTAAAATGATTCTACCACTAAAGGGTAGGATTTTGGGTTTAGCTAAATTTGCCAACTTTCATTGGAAATTGTGCAAAAGAAATGTGGATGGAAAACCTTCCCATTCCATCATTTCTTACTTACCTGGCCGCAAGTGTTTGAAGATTTGCATTAATGTGATAGCAAAGATTTCCTTTTGGGATGGTACTTTTCAAGCGTGTGTTTTGTACATGGTCTTGATTTCCCAAGGCTGCATTGTTTGGCTTAAAAATTTATGTGTGTGGGAGACTGCTCAATTTATCAAAATTTCAAACCTTTTACTCTCACAGGATTTTTGGTTTTTCCGTGTGCAGAGTGGCGACATGGGTGGCGATAGGGTGCGAACAAAGCCTAATAACTACGGGGAGTTTCATAAGGACCCTCTGGCATGGCACATATGCGTGGAAGGTGGACTAGTGCCTTTAATGGAAAATTTTGTGGGTCATAATCCTAAGTTATCTATGCAGTTTGTGAACTCCTAGAAAGAACGAAGGGTTACCATGGGTGGTATCTCCTTTGAAGTTAACGAGGAGGTGATTGCTCAAGCGATGGGGTTGCAGTGCACCGGAAAGAAGAACCCAAAACACACTAAGGCTTAGGATAACGAAAGCCTAAAGGCTTTCTTTGTTGGTAATGAAGAACCTATTCACAACCAATCGAGGTTTGAAAGAGAATCTCTTCCACGACCTTGGGATTAGGTTTGCCTTGCCCTAATGAAGTACGTCACCTTGGAAGGCAGATACAAAACCTAATATTTCTATCATTTTCCTCTTTTGAATCACCTCTACCATAAATTTTTGGTAAGCTTCCTATTTTCTTGCTTACAGACTTGGAATACTCTGTTGAGAAATGTATGGAATTTATTGCCCAAAACTTGAAGGATCCTCCTCCTCTACCACTCCATCAAGGCCTCATTTTGAGGCTCTACCATTTCCATATTGCTCTCTGCTCACCCAAACCCATCTTCACTATTCAAATTGAGGAAATTGAACCCCCTTGTGTAGACTATTTCTCTGACTGAGTCTAAGGGTCCCAAAAGAAAAACCCCTCTGGTTACTACTGAAATCCCTAAACCTAAATCGACCCCCAAGAATATTAAGGGAAATGTATGGATCACCCAGTCGAGTGTTGCGGGTGGTCTTTGTGAGCTAAAGTTTGGCCCTTCCAAGATGGACAACAAACCTACCACCAAAAGGAAAGCTAAAAATGAGGTGAAGGGTTTGGCAGAGCTACCAGCCACAAAAAACAGAGGTAAGCATGTGGTGGGGAAGGATTCCAACGATGATACTATGGTTGTTGCTAGGGTGGAGATTGGGGTTGAGATGACCAACATCAGGAGATCTAGTAGACTGGCAAAAAATAATAAGAAAATGCAGATCAATGAATTGGATTTTGATGAGGAGCACTCTAATAAAAAAGGTGTTAGAGATGTGGAGGATTCAGATGATGTTGAGGAGTTTGTTGAAGGACCTCACACCCTCCCGGATTTCAAAAAAAGTGCATAATGAGAACTCAGTTTCCTAGTATTATGACCCTCTGGATGTGGAGCAAGCTAATATTGTGAAGACTATGGATAAAGGGGAGGATCTTTGTGTGTTGCAGGAGAGGATGGGGAAGATGGAGAAGAAGTTTAGAGGCTTGACCTGGTTCACTATCAAGTTGGTTCACTGTGTCACTAGCACTCTCTCTGTTGTTATGAAGGATGAATTGGACATGAAGACTGTTGAAGAAGGCCCTGAATGGGTCAGTGATGATGTTATCAACACCCTCTCCTAAAATTGGGAGAAGGCATGTTAGTCTATTGATGTTGTGTGGTGCTTTTGTCGGCTGTTAATGTATTGTATTTTGTTTTTGGCTATGTTGTTTTAGTTTTTTTGGACTTGATCTTTTTTGGCCCTAGTGGCTCGTTGTGTAAAGGGTACAACACCCTATAAATGTTGCTTATCGTATCAAAAACAAATGCACCTGCCGCATTTATGAATTTGATGAATAGTGTATTTAGGAACTACCTAGATAAATTTGTCTTGGTTTTTCTAGATGACGTCCTAATTTATTCTAAGGAAGAGGAAGATCACTGCAGACATTTAGAGATGGTCCCACAATGGTTAAGAGAACATAAGTTGTATGGAAAACTATCTAAGTGTACTTTCTTCTAAAGGAGGGTGCATTATCTAGGGCATGTGATCTCAACAGATAGAATCTCCATAGATCCAGCCAAGATCAAGGCAGTTCTTAAGTGGCTAGTACCCAAGAATGTGTCTAAGGTAAGAAGTTCCATGGGTCTAGTAGGGTACTATAGGAAGTGTGTTGCGAACTTCTCCAAGATTGATTTTCTAATTACTTCTTTATAAAGGAAAGGAAAAAAAATTGAGTGGACTGAGAAGTGTCAAGAAGCCTTTGATATACTTAAAGAGAATTTGACCATTAAACCGATCTTGAAAGTATCAGATCCTAAGGACAACTTTATGGTTATCACCGATGCATGTAGGGAATGTTAATGTAAGATGGGCAAGTGATTGCTTATGAATCTAGAAAGCTAAAACCTTATGAGAAAAATTATGCATCGCATGATTTATAGTTAGCAACTATGGTTCATGCATTACAAATGTGGAGGCATTACTTGTTAGGAAAACCCTTTGAATTAAAAACTAACCACAATGGGTTAAAGTACCTTTTCGCTCAACCTAATCTGAATTCTAGGTAGAGAAGATGGTTAGAGTTAATAGTTGACTATGATTTTAATATCAATTATATTAAAGCGAAAGAAAATTGGGTTGTCAATTCCTTGAGTTGAATACTTCATATTGCTTCAACAGTGATGATTCAAACTGAATTTAAGGGACAAGTGTTTCAAAAGTGCAAGGAGGATGAGTACTACTTGCAAGTCAAGCAAGCATTTGCTAGTAATCCACAAGATTCTAGGTATGAGGTTTTTTATTTTGAACCTAATGGATTACTTAGATATAAAGATAAGATGTATGTACGTAATGTACAAGAGTTAAGGAATCTGGTATGGAAAGAAGTACATGAAGCATTGTACTCTGGAAACCTTGGAGTGACCAAAATGATGGCGGATGTGAAGCCATTATATTTTTGGAAAGGGATGAAAGGAGATGCTACTAATTTTGTGGCTAGGTGTCTTGAATGACAAAGGGTGAAAGCAAAGCATCATCATCCTATAGGCTTGTTATATCCACAAGACATACCAGAGAGGAAGTGGCAAGTAATAAGTATGGACTTTGTGTAAGGATTGCCTATATCGAGAAATGAGCACAATGCCATTCTTGTAGTAGTAGATAAGCTTACCAAAGTTGCACATTTTATACCTGAGAATCTAACTGATGGAGAACTTGTCATAGCAAGAAATTTTGTGCAAGAAGTGTTTAGGTTTCATGGAATTTTGGAGAAGATTATCTCAGATAGGGATGCACGAGTCACTTCTAGGTTTTGGCAAACCTTGTTTTTGGCACTAGGGACTCAGTTGAATATTAGCTTAGCATATCATCCAAAAACGGATGGAAAAATGAAAAGGGTGAATCAAGTATTGGAAGACCTACTAAGAAATTATTGCATGGATCAACAGTACAAGTGGGAAGACTACTTTCACTTAGTAGAATTTTCTTAAAACAATTCTTATCATTTTTTGATAAAAATGGCTCTTTTTGAAGCATTGCATGGTCGAAAGTGTCAAAATCCTATAAGATGGGATAGACTTGAGAATAGAGTGAGTCTTGGGCCAAAAATGTTGGCTGAAATGGATGAGAAAGTTAAGATTGTTAAGCAAAGGTTGGCTGAAACTAATGATCATCAAAAAATTTATGTCGATGCGAAGAGAGTGCCCCAAAATTTTGTTGTAGGTGACAAAGTGTCGTAAAGAGTGAACCTCACAAGAGCTCCATTAAACTTGGAAAGTCTTCCAAGCTAGCCCCGTGTTATTTTGGATCTTTCAATATTCTTGAGGAAATGAATCTGGTAGCCTATTGAATAGCATTGCCACCAGCTCTTTCCAGAATGCATAATGTATTCCATGTATCTTACCTAAAGAGGTATGTACCCGATGATAATCATGTGATTGATTAGACTGCTTTACAGGTACAGGACCACATAGTGGTAGCACTCAAGCCCGTCAAGGTGCTTATAATATGTAAGCTTCGCTTGTGTAACAAGGAGGTTCTGCAGTGCAAAGTCCAGTGGAACCAGTACGCAGAAGACTCAACAACTTGGGGAGGATTATACAAACATTCAGCAAAAGTTTCCTCACATTTTAGATGCTTTTGAGAATGCTTGAAACAATCAACAGATTGTTTGTTTTGTTTTATGTTTCTACATAAAATCATTGAGGATGATGATTCATAAGGGAGGGAGTATGTTACACCCCAATTGTGTAGTTACTATTTAATATTACTATGTAGGGGTAAATGTGAATGTAATGTGAATTCAATGGATGAATAAATTATACTTGCACTTTGTTATCACTGCTTTATGAGATAACATCATCTCATTTTATATTACATGAAGGAATGCATTTATGTGATTGGATGAACATTGAATTGATATTCTAACTTTGGAGATATATTATGTATACTGCATATTTTGTGAATAACTAACTATCATGTGCATGTGTTAGTGGTTGTAGGTATATGTTCAATTCCTCTAGGCAAAGGGGAATTATCACTCAGGAGAAGGTCTTGGTCAGGTTACCAGTAACATAACCTATCTGAGCTTACACACACCACGGTAGAATAATTGAGTCGGGTTATTAAGTGGGAAGTCGGTAAGTCATCCTTGGTTATATGTCTGCATTAGTAAGAGTCTTGTTTACTATTGAGTGCATTATTGGGTGATGTTTATCCGTTTAAGCTTGTGAGTTCTTTCCTTGTTAATATGCATTTATTGATATGTGGAACATATGAGGAATATGTATGCGCACAAAAATACATGGCGATGATAGACCATACACACAAAGGAATGTGTACATGAGGGTACATAGGTAGATGTATCTATGCACACTCATGCACAAGATGATTATGCACATGGAACTATCTGATGGATCTTACACCATGCATACATATATGTATAGATATATCGTGCGTAGGATCTTATACATACCATAGTAATTGTGTGTGATTTTGGTGTATGAATTGAATGTGTATATATATAAAGTATATACATATATCCATATGTATATATGTATCAATATACATGTATGATGGCAAATATACATGCCCATACAAATATATCAATACATGTATACATACATATACATGTACATAGAGGCATATATATATAAATATATATGTATACACAATCGATATATTAATATAACAATGTGATTGCTATCTTGAATTATATTCATTTGTATATCGATTACATATACATGCTTTATTGACATATGATAAATATGGATATATATACTAACATATATATATATATATATATATATATACATATATATACATATATATATATATACATATATATACATATATATATATATACATATATATACATATATATACATATATATGTAAACCAATATATGTATATGTATGTATGTATATGTACATATATCTTAAGTATATATGTATGTATTTAAAATACTATATATGGCTTTGAAGTTGATTATCATAGATAACTTGGAGGCTGATTTATTAAACTAAATCAAGGCTGAAGTTTGATAAAGATGTGACTTTATTCTTTAGTTGCACTTTACTCTTGTTGTCTATGAAAGAAGAGTTTGTAATTTGCAAACAAGAGCAACCATTAAGTCGATGTTTAATGAGAGAATAAGTCGATGCCTTTTGTGGGGAAGCCCGCAGACTTAGTGAACTCTAAGTGCCATGTGATTTTGCATCGACCAACATCTGTAAAGGTATGTATACATATCGACAACTTTGTCAAACCGATTTATTAAGTGAATCGACTCATACTTTGACTTAGTCGATATAAGCTTGATGTTACAAATCTAATGTTGACTATTTTAGATGTAAAGGATATTATGCCAACTCTATATGTGAATATGAAGCTTTGGCACCACCTTTGAATCCTTATACCTGTAGATGTCCATTTTGAATTGCAAACCAAATTCTATCATGTGGAGATTTGAATTAGTCTCTAGTTGTTGTTGATGAATAGGGTTGATCTGTAGTTGTTTAAGTTGAGTATGTACTTACATGTTTCCCACCTTTTAGTTGTGATATATGTGTTTTTGTGCATGCTTCTTGTTTTCAGAAACCACGCCTAAACTGTAGGTTGTGTAGTTACCAGATTGTTGTATAAATAGTGGATCTAGTGCACTTATTTGAGACGCATGCCTTGAGCAAATTTTTGCATTTTGTTTATATTTCTATCTGCAATATTCTACCAAATACAATGAGTGAGAGATTTGAGCACTAAAGAGAGTTATTATTATTATTTTGAGAGAAGTATTTTCCAACTTATAAGATAGAGGTTGTTGAATCTTTGTTGGAGGATCAATTCCAGGCTAGTTGTTGTTCAGGAAGTGTTGTGTTTACATCTAGTCGATTGGAAAGGTTATCACAGGCATGAGGATATTATTCCCTTGTTTGTATTAGTGTTGAATATTTGCTTCTTGACTGTTAAATCTAGTATTTTATAGTTACTTGCATATAGGGAAAAGTAATGTTTACTTTGAAAGAAAAGTGGAAACTATTTACACTATTTTGTGTAATATTTATTATTACTCCATGATAGGAGAGATTTTTTGCTATAGGTATTGTTATTATACTCGATATGATTAAATATGGGTAGGAGAGATTGTTTGTCATAGGTATTATTATTATACTTGATATGATTAAACATGGGTAGGAGATATTTTTTGTCATAGGTATTTTTATTATACTAGACATGATTAAACATAGACAACTTAAGGGATACTCTTAGCTAGATATTTAATTATGCTAGAGGGCTAGTAGGTTACTCCTAGGATTGTTGTCTAGTGAAGGGAGGGAACTAGTACTTTTATTTATGAGATGTGTTTCCTTAGGTTGTTAAAGAGATAGGTTATCATAGGGAGTAGTTTTCCCGATTGCCTAAGCATAGATATAATGGTCTTAAGTCAAAACAATCTTTCTATAGTGTAAGTGAATGGTAGAACATCGCTCGATTATACTAAGTGAGAATACTTTGGCCAAAGTAGTGTGATTGTCTAGGGCTCCACTGTTAGTTCATTGTGTCTATTTAAAAGCATGAGGGGTTCCTAGCATAGGCTATAAATCCTATTCATGTAGGGCACAACACTAAGCTCAGAGTGGTATATCGTACGAGGTTACCCAACCAATACCTTCATCGAAGGTTAGGGCCATCTATTAAAAGATAGATGTGTGTGAGATCGCATATGAGTCTGTGGCTAATAGAAAAGGGCTTGAGTGATGCTTCTCCTCCTTAGCAAGCAACAAAAGACCAAGGTTTTTAAAGGCAGATTCCTGGACCATCTATATCTTAAGCTATGAAGCTTGAAGGAGCTGTGTATGTAGTTGTGTACTTTCTTATAATATTATACTTTGTGAATTATTGTAATGGAATGGGAATCCTTATTGTATATTTTTATAACATCTTTATTCATATATTCTCAATAAAGAAAGGAATTTTTTTTATTGCAATGGCTTATTACATAGTTTATTTTACTCGCACAATGAAAACTTAGGAAAATTTCCTTCAGTGAAATTTTGGCATATTACAGGAAGGATTGAGGAATGTTTGAATGCATCAGTACAAAGCAATACTGAAGAATGCTCAAGACTTGAAAAAGAAGTGGTAAATCTTAGATTTGATCTAGAAAAGGCAAGAAAACGTGAGGAGAAATTCAAAATCAGTACTACAATGCTTGATGAATTGATTACAATATAGAAACCCTCTAAGGATAAAGGTAATTTGGGACTTGAAGAAGGACAAAGTTCAAAGGAAAATCAGACACCTAACAAGGTTGACAATCAAAAGAAGACTCAATACAATAGGAGACAATTTAGAAATCAAAGAAGGAATGTTGAAAGACATCCTATCAAACAACCAAATGCTCAAAGGTACCTATATTTCAATGGTATTTATTTTTCATGCAATAAATTTGGACAGAAGGCAATAAAATCTAGGAGTAGAATGAATCAAAATGTTGGATCCTTCTCCGAATAATGTTTTGCATGCGATAAATTTGGAGATAGAAATAAAGAGTGTAGAATTCAGATGATGAATAGATATAATACTGAGAGAATGTTTCAATATTTTAATGGCTACTGTTATACATGCAATGTATTTGGACATAAGGCTAACTAGTGCAGATCGAGAATGAATAGAAGTCAGTTTGGTCAGAAAATTGTTGTATGCAACTTTTGCAACAAGCCCAAACATATTTCAAGAGTTTGTGAAAACAAAAATAGAAGACAATCTAATCCGATAAAGAGGAATGAACCTATGAAGAAAATTGATCCTACTGCGGTTAATAAGGAAATGGAAAAGATATGGAGAAAGAAAGAGGAGTCTGAGAACATAGATGAATCGAGAAATTCAAATGAATTTGTGCCTCCCACTAGTGTATATAATTCACTTGAAAATTAAACCAAGGCATGGGCATAGGGGGAGCAATAACAAAAAATTCTAATATCCCCCTGGAAATATGAGGTGTCAAGACATGGCACAAAGATATATCATGAAAGAGGAATTTCTTAAGCTATAGAAGAAAGTTGCGGAAGAAATTATTGCAATGCGATAATTTGCGGAGCTTGGAAAGATGTATGTACACAATTTTAGGAACATCAACTTTTCGTTCTGAAGCATTTATTGCAAGGGTTAGATCAAATCGAAGAGTTAAATTCGTATGTGCGAAAGAAAATTTATTTATTTCAAGGCACCCGAAGAAGAAACGAAGAAGAAAGTTGTGTAGAAAGGTTTGAAGCATCATTTGGAAACTGAATATCAAGACCCTGGTTTTCCAAGCTATTTAAGAGGCATTTTTATAAATCTTGCATATTTTTTTGGAACAATTCTCTGAAAGAAACTTGAATATAATAGAATTACCAAAAGTAGTAGATGATTCACAATGACTGTGTCTTGTACTTAAGAGGTATTCTGCTAGAGTATTGTTGGATGATCCCTTAGGTACATTATCTCACAATCCTATTAGGTTTTTAGCTATTGAAGATATTAAAGCATATATTCATGAAAAAATTGAAGACATATCGCTTGTAAGGTTATCTATTTTATAGAAAAAATAAGTTGGGATAAAATGATGATGATGCCCTAAAACCTGAGTAAAAAACATTGAGTGACAAAAGATTGGATATCTAGCAAGAGTTTCTAAATTTTGAAAATCAGGAGAAGTATATAAGAATAGTATTGAGTATAATTCACGGCCAATCCATATGGATTGATGACCCTCACTCAATAACAAAGGAATCAATTAAGGATGTAACTGGTTTGTGGTCCACCAGACTGGTTCTTGATCAGAAGTCAATCGATACAAAGGATATAATGGAGAAAACCAGTACTACTCTTGAACAAAAGTAAATTACAGTGAACTCTATTACAAACCCGACAGTTAAATTTGAAACTATACTTATTGGTCAAAAAAATTACCGGTCAAATAGTGTGAGCATTATCCCTCCCATTATAGTTCATATGGCTCTTGATATGTTTGAAAACAATCTTGACTATGACCTTTATGAGTTGCTCCAACAAAAATTAATGGAGAACCTAAGAGATGTTAAGAAAAGTAAGAAGTGTGCATTCCATTCTAGAACACCAATAATTTACCTATTGCTATACTTCTTGAAAGAAGTATTGGTGGTTGGTCAAGTGAATTGGACAAATGTGGAGCCAATTACACATCAAATAGCAATGTACATGAGAAACCTTGGAATTTTGGAAGCTCGAGAAGATTCCCTTGTTGCTCTCTCTAGAGTATTTCAAAGTAGGATGAATAAGAGAATGAGGATTCCCAAAGAAGTGGTAAAGAGGTATTCAAGAGACATTACCTTTCTTGTCTCCACAAACTTTTGCTTCATTTAAGCCATAAAACCTAGGTTAGTTTGGATCTTAGAATTGGATTATAAAGTATCTTAAGATGAATTAGTTAGCTATACAGAAGCTCTTTTGGGAAATCTTGAAGATTTTAGCAGAACACAGGTGAGTGCAAAGGCCTTTGGTAGCTCTAAGAGAGCTGGTAAGAAGAGAAAAGTCACAGATAGTCCTCTGGTTGCTGGAAGAATCAAACAAGAAATTATTGTTAGTGAAAGAGCTCGTTATGCACAACATGAGCATGAGATCAGTGTCAGGTCTACAAAAGTACAAGGTTTGGATGAAGCAATAAAATCCCTACAAGAGGCAATCCCTAGTGCAAGTGTTGATGTTTCATTATCTACTATAGAAAATATCAATCTATTGATCAAATCCTTTAAAGAATATGTCTTTGGATTAAAAAGTCAAATTGAAGTTGAAACTAAGACTTGGGTTGAAAAAAAGAATCTGGTGAACATCTCAAAGAAATGTAAAAAAGCACATCAAAAGGTCACAAAATGCTTGAGAGAAGTGCAAGACTATGTGGAAGAAGCAAAGAACATACTATCATACTGCATGAAATGGCCAAACATCACTCGAAGTATGAAGGATGACATCAGTAAAATTTAGACTCAGATAAACATGGTTGCATATTCTTATGATCTAGTGCAAGACAAGGATGACCAAACTTGCTATAATGGAGCTTCGTGACAAATTCTTCACCCTATAGAGTCAAAGAGATTAAATGATCAAGAAAATCATAAAGTTTAGGGACTTAGTTAAGGAAAAGTATATACTGGTCTCAAATGCTCTTGGCAGTACTGGTAAAATCTTAGAGGTAAACCTTGATCCTGGTACCCTGGAAGAAGGAGAAGAAAATCTACTAGAACTTGAACTTCTATACATGACTCTTACTGCAGCAAAGAAACAAAGGGAAGAAGGAAATTTTGAATGACAAGAAACTTTTCAGAAGCTTCAAGGTTTTGCATCCTCAAGGTAACTATCCATCATGATTTTACAAGTTTTTCAAATTTTGATATATATATATATATATAAGGCAAACAAATTTTGGGTTGACCTCCTAAGGTTATGAAGTTTTTCCACACTCTTTTCCATTGATTTCAAAGGGGGAGAGAGGAGAGGAAAGGGGTGTGATGGTCATGAAGAGGTGAGACCTCGTATTCATATTATGCATGTTGCCATCAATGACAAAGGGGGAGATTGTTGGAAGAAGGAGAAGAAGGAGATTGTTGGAAGTTTTGGAAAGTCTATCATTGATGATACAGGTTGGCAACATGAGCATGAATTTTATAATACTGGTTGATCCAGTGTTATCATTGATGTCAACATTGATATGATCCGTCTAGCATGATTTGGAAGTGCTATTGAAGACATGTGTATAGAATAAGTTGGTTTGGTAAATATGATTGTACATGAAATTAGCTAAGTACTTCTACTAATTGTTTTGTGGTTTAGTGCATCAATTTTTTGGCTTGCACTCCACTACACTAAGTGATCTCACTCTGCATTTTAAACCATAGTTTGAAGTCTATTAGATTTAGGTAAAATCAAGATTATGTGATGTTCTGTGAATATGCTGGAAGTTGTGTATGAAAGAGTTTAGATTTGTGTATCATAGTTATTTCTCTATTTAGTAAATCAGTATGGGAGATTTAGCATTTCCTTGAGAAGAATGTTTTTGTGTTGCGGTTCTAAATTTAGACTCATTGATGTCAGCAAAATGTGGATTTGAAGAAATATTGAATATGGAAGTCACTTGTATGGAGAAGTGTATGTATGATTGAAAGTTTTTGTGATTAGGTCCAATTCTTGGTTAACCTAATACATGATATGTGTTGTGTAGACTAAATATACATTGTAGATGTTTTAGGATTTATTTTAGGTCTATGTCGACCTAAATTATGTATTGCACATTTGCTCTGAGCGTGAAGAAGGTTTTTGAATCATGTGAAAAGCTGACAAAGTTATTTTTGAATTATTTTTGGATACATCTAATTAGTCTGACCTAATTGATGTATGCGGATGTAATTGGGTATTTTTATGTGAGACATTTTTTAGTTGTACGATGCATGAGAAGGCATAAGTGGAAAAATCAGGTGTGAAAGGTCTCATATGTTACGAACATGCAAATTTAGAGGTTTAAGATCAAAATAAGGGTAGAATTATTGAGCAACTACTAAGCATAGTAGTACTTTGTATTTAGAGCATCCAAGGAATTAAAATTTAGCACAAGGAAGGTGTACTTTTATCAGTTCACACTTTGGTTGTGTAGCCACTTTTGTTTTGTATCTAATTATGGCTATGAGACTTTTTAAGAATAGTGTATCCTGATAGTGAGCCCCTGTAATATATTATATCCAGATATAATATATTTTGAGCTAATCCTCACCGTGGTTTTTCCCATTTTGGGTTCTTGGTGTTCATGTGTTATGTGACTTTGTGGATGATTCATTCTTTCATTCTTTATTTTTGTTAATATGTTTTGGTGATTGGATAAGTTTTGTTCAAAAGTTTAATAGAATATTGATTCCTCCCCCTCTCTCTTAGTATTCTAGGTGTTCAACAAAGAGGATACACACTTGGATTACTAATCATGATGGACATGGTAGAAAATTCATATCAATTTGATTTTAAGCTCAAAAATGAAGTGTGTAAAGATAATAATTCATTTTTTAGATGCACCAATTTCAAATATTTGAGACTCTCAAATAAGAAGTGCCATAAATCATTGCAATCAAAAAAGCTAAAATGTTCAATTTTATGCACCAAAACGAAACATGAAGATTTGTAACCAAGTTTTTAATGCGCCAAAAGAAAAACATTCAAGTTTTCTTGTTCACTTTTATTGCACCAATATAAAATGAGTTCATTTTAATAGCAACAAATGGAAATGAGCTCATTTTAGTAGCACCAAATGAAAACATTCAAGTTGTCTTGCTAATTTTTATTACACCAATAGAAAATGAGTACATTTTAATAGCACCAAATAAAAATGAGTTTGTTTTAAGAGCACTAAAGTAAACATTTCAAGTTGTCTTGTTCATTTTATTACACCAAAACGAAGTGTGAGATTTGTGGGATCTTTTTAGGCACACCAAAATGAAATGTGAAATCTATTTTAAGTACACTAAAATGAAGTGTGAAAGTTGATTGTTCAGTTTTAAATGCACCAAAAAGAAATTTATTTTTATGAGCACCAAATGTAAATGTTTTAACTAGAAATTCTTTGAAAATTAAAAGGCCTTGGATCGTTTGTCAACTCTACAAGCAAACAGTTAGTTATTCACATGAAAACATACCATAACCTTGCAAGGGCTACACCAAAATGTTAAGAAAATTTCACAAAACACAGCAAAAAATTAGTGGTTAGGGCTAGATAATCTGTGATTTCTAGAAAGTTTCTAAAAAAATTGACAAATTCAAAAAACCAGTCAATAGCAGACTTGTTACTTGCAGTAGCAACCCTATATTTAGTGTGATAGCAGCTTTTCCAAGTGAAAGTGGTGGATTTTTAGGTCAAAATTGGCTTTGTTTAGGGAAAAAGCAACTTTGTTTAGGGTGAAAGCATCTTTGTAAATGTTAGTTCAAATAACCATACTCAAAAACCTACAACATAGAGAATTCAAAAGTGACCTTTTCAACAATAGTGACCAGATTTGGGTTGATAACGATAAAACAAAAGCGATGGACGTGTTTAGATTTTAAGGCGAAAAAGTTCCAATTAGCAAAATGATTCTTGAAAAGGGCATGTGTGACTGAAAACCTGCAACTGCTCACTAAAATTAATAAAAACATTAAATTTAAGGACCTAGGTCCCACTGGGCGTGCTAGAATGTGTAAGGGGGAATTGGAAAGATGAAAATAAACAAATTAAATCAAAACAAGTTAAATCCTAACCTACTCATGAAATGCAATCATAAAACTATGAATTCAATAATAACATTAGCATAAAAGAGAACATGATCTGAATTCAAGAATTACAATGTTACCATCCCATGTTGGAGTGTGTTTGTATTGAAAATGAATGTTGGGTTGCTTGATCAATACGAAGCCTCCATTGTTGTTTAAATCTCAAAAGGTAGTAATAGTAGTGATTTTGAATACAAATGTGCTAAATGTGCTTCAATAACTATTTTGACATAACCTCTCCACAAATTCTCTAAATTATCCAATCATTTTTGAGAGGGAAGAAGGTTGTTTTATAGATTTTTAGTTTTTAGATAAAGGATCAAGATTCAACAATGAAAGACCATGATCAACAGTTGAGAATCGTTGAGAGGAAATAGATTGGCCAGTTAACTCCTCTGATTGATCCAATTAAGGATTTTAATTGGATAATCAATGGGATTAGATTGGAATGATTGGTGGGATTGAAGAAGCCAGTTTGAGTGTTTAGTGGGATTGAGAAAGTTAGGTTGAGTTAGGAAATAGATTGAGAAATCAGTGGTCATGGTTTACCCAATCAAGATATGTGAGGATGCATTAATTAATTAATATTGGAGATGAACGTGCAAGTTGCTTTTGACTTTGACAAATAAATATATATTTATCTGATGACCATGTTGAGTGATTTTGAATAAATGATTTAATTATTCAAATTTAGAGAAGGTGTAATTGTTGGCAACATAATAACAAACAACTGAGAGGGGGTTGAATCAGTTTTCATAGAAATTACACTTAATAAACTTATTCTCAGATCTGATAATTAAACATGAAAGCATTAAACCATCAACACATCAGAAACACACATAACACCAAGATTTTTGCGTGGAAACCCTGTTAGGGGAAAAACCACGGTGGAGGTTAATCCACAAGTTTATACTCTATTAAAAGTATAGAGAATGGGGAATGCACTTTCATTCAGGCACATTGCCTAGAGCTCACTGCTCAAGTGCAAAAAGGCTTACTACCCAAAGAAAGAAACATTGTCTTACAGTTACATTCAAATTAAATCCATCTGAAGATTTTGAACTGAGAAAATAGCATCTACTAAATGCCTGATTACAGTTTTGGTTAAGCACATAAACTCTACTCACTCTTCTTCACACTTAACTTTTACATCGAATGATCTTAACTTTATTCACACATAACACTCACACTTCACACACTTCACCTCATACATGTCTCAATGAGATAAACAATCGCTCATATATATCCACAACCAAGAATAACATCATCTACATGTCGGCTTCAATAAAATATAAAGTGAATACAAACTATTGGCCCAAAACATAAATAATTATCAATGTGAATCAACCAAAGTTGGCCACAAAATAGTAGGGACCCAAAATAACATTCTTGAACATGAAACACTTTCAAAGATGATTCCTCGAAGATCCACAACATGCTACAATCACCCTATCGGCCATGAACATGAAAAACATGAATACACAAGAGAAAATATTCAATTGTGAGCACACTGATCAATGTGAGCCAACAACACATATAGAGCATAATCTAGAAACATCCAGAAGCATCATGAATCACCATAGAATCATTCACATCAACTCAGATTACTAGAATCATATTATCTTCTTCTAGAAACACCAACTACAGTAACAAAATAATTATCGAAACACAGATACTCATAACTCGATCAAATATTTATGCGAACCTCTAAAAATTTTGGTGGATAAACTAGATACACCTGAAAACAAACCCTTTAATTTTCAACTTATGATCATCAATATACTGAACTTTCCATCATACCAATCTTCACTGCTTCACAGACAACCTGCAATATATTTTATTACAATTTTCTCAATATCCTTGACATATAGTCTTAAAGAAATCAATTCTAATAGTGTTGACATCAATGACAACCACATATCAACAATTTCCAACAATCTCCCCCTTTGGCATTGATGGCAACACATGATGTGAAAAGCACCATCAACGCAACTTTCTCTTAGTACTTTCTCCCCCTTAGATTTTGACTCTACTCCTTGAATAATTCATAGTTTTTCACATGAATCTTCTCCCCCTTTGACATCAATGAAAAAGGTACACACAAGATCTAAACTACATATCTGAGCATTTGACTACTCCCCTGAGTAGCATCCACCACAACATCAATCTGAATCACAGGATATAACTATGAAATGCACAGACTGATGCAATGACTTGCATCTTAGTTCTAATTAGGAGGGGTAATCACCCCTAGCTTCCCTCTGAGATACTCAAAATTATCCTTAGGAAAAGGCTTAGTAAATATGTTTGCAATTTGTTCCTTAGTAGGCACATACTCCAGTCTGACTTCCTTTTCACTCACCTTGTCTCTCAAAAAGTGAAACTTGATAAATATATGCTTGGTTTTTTAATGCAACACCAGATTCTTAGAAATATTTATAGCACTTGAATTATCACAAAATATGGCAATAGGTTCATCATACACAACTCTGATATCTTTCAACATTTGTTTCATCCATAATACTTGAGTACAATTGTTAGTAGCAACAATGTATTCTACCTCTGCAGTGGATAAAGAAATGGCATTCTCCTTTTTACTTAACTATGAAATCAGTTTATTTCCCAAGAAAAATGCACCACAACTAGTACTCTTTTTTTCATTCACACTCTTGCCCAATCAACATCAGTAAAATCACTCAAAGTAAGGTCATCATCTTTAGGATACCATAGGCCAAAATCAACTATCCCCTTCAAGTACCTAGAAATCCTCTTTACAATAGTCACATGAGATTCCTTAGGATCAGCTTGAAATCTAGCAACAATGCATATGACATTCATGATATCAAGCCTAAATTGAGTCAAATAAAGCAATCCACCAACCATGGATCTATATCTAGTCTAATTTGCCTTAGGCTAATCATCATTGTTGTCAACTTATATCCAGTCACCATAGGTGTACCAATTGGCTTTGAATCTTCCATACCGAATTTCTTTAGCAATTCTTTCACATACTTGGACTGAGATATAAAAATCCCTTTATCTAACTGAGTAATTTGCAATCCCAGAAAGAATTTCATTTCTCCAATCATAGAAATTTCAAACTCACTTTGCATCTCATCAGCAAACTTCATGCACAAACTAACATCTCTTTCAAAAATGATATCATCAACAAAGACTTCAACAATCAAATCTTTATCATGATCAATCTTGAAATACAAGTTATTATCAATAGTACCTTTACTAAATCCAAGCTTCAGCAAATACTTGTCCAATATGGCATACCATGCTCTTGGGCTTGCTTAAGTCCATACAATGCTTTCTTCAGTCGGCAAACCATGTCTCTCTGGTCAGTCAATTGAAATCCATCAGGTTGCTCAATATATACTTCTTCATTCATTTCACCATTTAGAAATGTTGACTTGACATCCATCTGATAAACCTTGAAGTTTTTGTAAGCATCATAGACAAGAAATAGTCTCACAGCTTCAATCCTAGCAACACGGGCAAAATTTTCTTCAAATTCAATTCCTTCCATCTGAGAATATCCTTTACATACTAGTCTTGCTTTGTTTCTGATAACTTCACCTTGCTCATTCAGTTTATTCTGAAAGACCCATTTAGTTCCAATTACATTTTTGTCCTTAGGTCTAGGAACAGGAGTCCATTTTCATTCTTCTCAATTTGCAGTAGCTCTTCTTTCATTGCTTCCATCCAATGTTCATATTTGCATGCTTCATTTACATTACTTGGCTTAGTCTTTGATATGAAATAGTATTCTTCTACAATTCTTCTCCTAGTTTGAACACCTTTGTTCTTATCACCTATAATCTGATCTTCTGAATGATTTAGTCTTACATACCTTGGAGTCTTAGAATGTTCTTGAGCTTCAGGCTCTTGTGATCTCTCCTCTGCACTTTTACTACTTCCTTCCTCTTGGCTTTCCTGATTCACCGGATTGATCTACACTTGATTATGAGTATGATCAATACTAACATTTTGATCATCTGAACCATATCCACAGGTTCTAGATGGTCTAACTATGTCTTCATCAACCTTTACATTAGCACTTTCAACTACTTTCCTCAATCTCTTATTGAAGCACCGGTAGGCTTTACTTTTAGTATAATAACCAAGAAAGATTCCTTCATCACTTCTAGCATCAAACTTTCCTATATCTTCATCTCTTTTGATATAACATTTGCTTCCAAATATTTTGAAGTATCTAACAGTAGGCTTATGACCAAACCATAGCTCATAAGGGGTCTTACCAGTATCACCTTTGACATATACTCGGTTGAGAGTGTAAACGGTAGTACTCACAGCTTCTCTCCAGAAGATATGAGGAACATTTCCTTCCAGCATCATAGTCCTAGCAACATCTAGAATTGTCATGTTCTTCCTTTCCAAAACTCCATTTTATTGAGAGCCCCACGGGGCAGATAATTGTCTCTTTATCCCATTTTCTTTAGAAAAAAAATTAAACTCACCGAAAGTGAATTCACCACCTCTATCTGATCTCAGACATTTAATCTTCAAACTTGTCTCTGTCTCAACCATAGTCTTGAAATTTTTGAATTTCTCTAAAGCTTCAGATTTTTCTCTTAAGAAGGTAACCCACATCAATCTAAAATAATCATAAATGAGTAACATGAAATACTTGTCTCCTTGTAAACTTCTGATTCTAGCAGGACCACACAAGTCAGTGTACACAAGCTCCAATACTTCATTTGAACAATGTTGTTTGCTCTGAAATGAAACTCTAGTTTGCTTCCCCAACTAACATTCCTTGCATATGGTATTAGTAGGCTTTACCAACTTAGGAAGATCTCTCACAACCTGGGTAGAACTTATCTTGATAATATTGTCAAATTTTTCATGACATAATCTTCTATGCCACAACCAACTTTCATCAACTTGAGCAATCAGACAACTTTTACTAGCAATACTCAAGTGAAAAATATTACCTTTTTTTTTTGTACCTGATGCAATCACATTTCCAGAATTCCCCAATATTTTACACTTTCCATCCTTGAATTGAAGATTATATCCCTTTTCAACCATTTGTCCAACACTTAAGAGATTATGCTTCAAACCTTCAACATATAGGACATCATCAGTATTATGCTTACCATCAAAATAAATGGATCCTCTGCCACGGATTACACCAACTTTGTCATTACCAAATCTTACAACACCACCATCATACTTTTCCAAGCTCACAAATTTACTTTTATTACCTGTCATGTGATGAGAGCATCCACTATCGATCACCCATTCATCTTTATCTTCAATTCTGGCTGCTAGAGCTTTCTCAACATTCATGCAACTAGTAGAATCAACAGGTATAGGATTAATTTCCTTGATAGAAATAAACACAAACTCATCTTCACTTACATTCCCTTTATCAGATTCATCATCTGTCACACCTTCATCAGCAACATAATAATATTTTCTTTGGAATCTAGGCTTGTTAGATCTCGGCTTAGGAACTCTTTCTAGACACCTTGAGGCAAAATGACCTATCTTATTGCAAGAAAAACATTTAAGAGGCAATTTCCCTTTATACTTACCTTCTCCTCTGGCTACTCTTTTGACAAGAAGTGCTTCAATCTCATCTATCTTTCTCTCTTCTTCTTCAATCTCTCTCATTTTTCCTCATACTTGAACACCTTTCTAGAAGAAATTTCTCCCAGATCATATCTCTTCTTATCTTTCCTAGATGTAGTAGCTTTGAATGCAGATTCTGTTTTAGGAAGAGCATCACCAAACTCACTTAACTCAAAAGCAGTAAGCTTACCAATCAACATGTCTATGGTTACATTTGTCACAGTTCAGATCTCCTCAATAGCAACAACTTTGTGTTTGTATGCAGAAGGCAAGGATCTGACCATTTTAGCAACAATCTTTGATTCTTCAAATACTCCATCGGCACATTTGATATTATGCACAAGTTCATTTACTCTCTGCATGAAACTAGTAATGTTCTCATCTTCACCTAATGTTTCATATTTCCCTTTCAAAATTTGCATCTTAGCAATTTTCACATGAGCATCACCTTCATACAAAGTTTCCAACTTTTCCAGGTCTCATAAGCAATCTTCAAATCCATTACATTTTTCATCTCAAAATCAGTCAAAGTACTCAACAATGCTTCCTTAGCCCTAATATTGTACTCAACATCTTTAATCTCAGCAGAAGTAGAAGGACCATTCTATGGGATGATATACCTATTCTTTGTAATGTTCCAGTAAGATTCACCAATGCATCTTTGATGACACTCCATTCGATTCTTCCACAAAGAATAATTTGTTCCATCAAATCTCAAACTATCCTTCTTGTATGTCGCCATCCCAGATCACCTCAAGCTATAAAACTTCTTCCAAGGAACTTGCTCTGATACCAAATGTTGGTAACACAATGATAGCCAACTAAGAGGGGGGAGTGAATCAGTTGTCACAAAAATTACACTTAATAAACTTATTCTTAGATCTAATAATTAAACATGAAATCATTAAACCATCAACACATTAGAAACACACATAACACCAATATTTTTGTGTGGAAACCCTATTAGGGGAAAAACCACGGTGGAAATTAATCCACAAATTTTTACTCTATTAAAAGTATAGAGAATGGGGAATGCACTTGCATTTAAGCACATTGCCTAGAGCTCACTGCTCAAGTACAAAAATGATTATTTTCCAAAGGAAGACACTTTCTTACAGTTACATTCAGATTAAATCCATCTGAAGATTTTGAACTGAGAAAATAGCATCTGCTAAATGCCTAATTACAGTTTCGGTTAAGCACATAAACTCTGCTCACTCTTCTTCACATTTAACTTCTGCCTTTGAATGATTTGAACTTTATTCACACATAGCACTCACACTTTGCACACTTCACCTCATACATGTCTCAAATGGGATACAATTGCTCATATATATCCGCAACCAAGAATAACATCATCTACATGTCGGCTTCAATAAAATATAAAGTGAATATAAACTGTCGGCCCAAAACATAAATAATTATCAATGCGAATCAACCAAATTCGGCCACAACATAGTAGGGACCTAAAATAACATTCTCAAATATGAAACACTTTCAAAGATTATTCCTCGAAGATCCACAACATGCTACAATCACCCTGTCAGCCATGAACATGAAAAACATGAATACGCAAGAGAAAATCTTCAATTGTGAGCACAACGATCAATGCGAACCAGAAACATAGATAGAGAACAATCTAGAAACATCCACAAGCATCGTGAATCACCATAGAAGCATTCACATCAACTCAGATTACTAGAATCATATTATCTTCTTCTAGAAACACCAACTACAATAACACAATAACTGTCAAAACACAGATACTCGTAAATCTATCAAATCTTTATGCGAACCTCTAAAACTTTCAGTGGATAAAATAGATACACCTAAAAACAAACCCTTTAATCCACAACTTTTGATCATCAATATACTGAACTTTCCATCATACTGATCTTTACTGCTTCACAGACAACCTGCAACATATTTAATTATAATTTTCTCAATATCCTCAACATATACAGTCATTAATGCTAATATTTTTGACATCAATGACAACCACATATCAACAATCTCCAACAATTCCCAACAGTAATATGCCAAATATTCATTGCAGAAAATTTTCTAAGTTGTACTATGCAAGTAAATAAAAACTATGTAAGAAGCCATTGCAATAAAAAAATCATTTTCTTCATTGAAAATATATGAACAAAGATGTTATACAACACATAATAAATATTTCAATTCCATTACAATACTTCTTGAAGTACATTATTCCAAGAAAGTACAAACTACATACATAGCTACAACGAGCTTCATGACATAAGATATAGATGGTCCAGGAATCTGCCTTTCAAAACCTTGGTCCTCTATTGCCTGCTGAGGAGGAGAAGCATCACTCAAGTGTTTTTTCAGCCAACCATGGACTCATATGCAGTCCCTTTCATATCTATCAATGATAGATGGCCCTTCCCTTCGATGAAGGTATTGGTTGGGTAACCTCGTACGACATACCACTCTGAGTTTAAAGTGTTGTATCAATCATGACTAGGATTTATAACTTACACTAGGTAACCCTCGTGCATCTCAGTAGAAATAGTGAACTGAAAATAGAATATCGGCTTACACACTATTACTAGTGGAGTCATCGGACATCCCCACTACTTTGGCCAAAGTATTCTCACTCAGTATAATCGAGCAATGGTCTAACATTCACCTACACTATGGAAAGCTCATTTTGACTTAAGGGCATTATATCTATGCCTAGACAATCCCTCTCCACAAGCAAGCTATTCCCTAGGATAACCTAACTTTCAAACACAACTTAAGGAAACACAACTCAATAAGCAAAGTACAAGTTCCCTCCCTTCACTGGACAACATTCCTAGGAGTAACCTACTAGCCATCTAGCATAAATAACTATCTAGTATTGAGCATGTACCCTAAGCTTGTCTATATGTTTGATCATATCTAGTATAATAATGATACCTAGGATAAACATAACCTCCTTCCCTTGACTACAAATGTCTAGTATAATAATACCCAAGACAAACAGTCTCTCTTATCATGGAATACTTACAAACAAAATACAAACAAGTAAATAGCTTCTTCTTTTCTTTTCAAAGTAAACAAGACTTCTATGTTCTAGCATTCCTAGGTCAAACAATTGAAATATAGTATATTCAAAATAAGAATAAGAAGTAGAATATCCTCATGCCTATTTTATAGCTTTCCAATTCGACTAGTTGTAGTCACAACACTTTAGAACAACAAATCTCTTCAACAAAGACTCACAACTTCCTATCTCTCAAGTTGGTAATTGTTCCTTCTCAAAAGATAACTATAGCCTTCTTAAATCCCAAGAATCTCTTTCACAAATTTAATAGAATATTGATGGTAATATAACACACTAATTTGTAGATTAGTTGTACATGAAACAACACATAAAAGAGTGAGAATAAGACATCCCAAACAAAGAACTATCTGCTGCTATTTATACAACAAACAAGCAACTATTCTACCTACAGTCTATGCATGAAAATGACAGTTGTAAACATGCAAAGCAACACTACTATCATAGTTAGAAAAGTGGTGAATGAGTAAGCAAATACTCAGCTTGATTTCCAATAGATTGACCCAATTCGTGACAACAATTTGAAGAATAAATCAACTTCCATGTGACAAAATACAAATGCAAACTTCTATGATAAGCAGACTCAAAAGGTGGAATGATTTCACAATGAAGATAAATAGTCAAAAACCAAAGCTCACCACCCTAGTTTGTATTGAATTATTCCATGTTGAGTGTAGACTCATAAACTCATTTGTTTTTGAAAAATTCATCAATTGTTTGGAACATTTAACCGTTGTTTTAACAGTCGCAATAATTCATGGTTTATTGTTTGACCAAGTCCAAGATGAATTAAGGCGTTGACTTCTTCAACACTGACTTAAATGATAAAGCAGATTGCAAATTGAAGATTGACAACAAAGCCATATAAATTGGCATATGAATATAGTCATATTCATTTCTAAGTTACAACTATCAATTCGCCTAAGATTATCGACTATAAAGCCAACATATTAAACATTATAATTGGCTACCATTTATTGTTTTAAATAGTCGATTTCAAAGTAAATGATGTTTAGATGAAATCACCACGTGTATACATATATATACTTATGTATATATATATATTAAGCACAACCATATATATATATATACACGTATTCGTATATATTTATATGCTACATGTATATTAATATTATCATAAATCAATAAAGCATGTATATATACTCGATATACAAAAGAGTATATCAGCTTAGCAATCACATTGTCATATTGACATAATGATTGTGTATATATATATATATATATATATATATATATATATATATATATATATATATGTATATATATGTCAATATATGTCAATATACATGTATGTATATGTGTACATGTATCAATATATTTGTGTGGGCATATCCATTTGCTACCACATGCATATATGGATAAATGTATACATATGGGTATATGTACATACATTATATATATACATATATATAAATATATAAGTACACATTCAATTAACTCACCAAACCAATAGACAATTACCATGGTGTTTTGATATGAGACTATGAGTGTTATGTCTATACATATACATATGTATGCCAATGGTTCCATTGGATAGTTCTATGCACATAAGCAACTTGTGCATGGGTGTGCATAGGTACGTCTACCTATGTACCCTCATGTATGTGTTCCTTAGTGCTTATATTCTATCATTGCCATGTATGTGTGTATGTATACACAAACCTCGTATACTCCATAAATTAATTCAAACATGGTAACAAGAAGGAAATCATAAGCTCAAATAGATAAAGTCATTCATGCATGCAATCACTAGTAAACTAAAACTCTTTACTACTGTAGACATAACATCTATGGATGACTTACCTAAATCCCACTTATTATCCTGACACAATTACTCTACTTTTGGTGTGTGAGCTCGAATAGGTTACAATACTAGTTACCTGACTAAGACCTTCTCTTGAGTGATACTTCCCCTCCACCTGGAGGAATTGAACATGTACTTGCAAACACTAACACATGTACACTACAGTCAGTTCACAAAATATGCAATAAACACATTTCATCTCCAAAGTTAGAATATCAACACAATATTCATCCATTCAAATAAATGCATCCCTTCATATAACATTAAATGAGATGAAATTTATTCATAAAACAATGATAACAAAGTGAACACATGATTTATTCATCCACTCAATTCACATTGCATTCATATTTTACTCTACATAGTAAATAGTAACTACACAATTGGGGTGTAACATACTCCCCCCTTGTGGATCATCATCCCCAATGATTTTATGTAACGACATAAAACAAAACAACAATCAACATAATGCTCAATAATTTTCATAAGCTTCTAATACAAGAGGAAACTTTTGTTGAATCTCAACATAATCTTCCCAAGTGGCTGAATCTTTTGCATATTGATCCCACTAGACTTTGCATTGCAGAATCTCCTTGTTACACAAGTGAATCTTATGTGTTCCAAGAACCTTGATAGGCTCGAGCATTACCACTTCAAGGTCTTGTACCTATAAAGTAGTCCAATCAATCACATGATTATCACCGAGTACATACCTCTTAAGGTAAGACACATGGAAGACATTATGCATTCTGGCAAGAGCTGGTGGTAATTCTATTCAATAGGCTACCAAATTCACTTCCTCGATAATCTCAAATGGTCCAACATAATGTGGAGCTAACTTGGAAGACTTTCCAAATTTAATGGAGCTTTTGTGAGGTTTCACTCTCAACAACATTTTGTCACTTAAGGCAAAATTTTGGGGCACTCTCTTAGCATCGGTATAACTTTTCTGACGATCATTAGCTTCAACCAATATTTTCTTCACAATCTTAACTTGCTCATCCATTTTAGCCAACATCTTTGGCCCAAGAGTCACTCTATCCTCAATTTTATCCCAACTTATAAGAGTTTGAAACTTTTGACCATACAACACTTCAAAAGGAGCCATCTTTATTGCAGAATAATAAGAATTGTTGTAAGCAATCTCAACTAAGGATAAGTAGTCTTTCCACTTGTATTTTTGATCCATGCAATACATTCTTAGTAGGTCTTCCAATACTTGATTCACCCTTTTTGTTTGACCATCTATTTCCAGATGATATGTCAAACTAATATTCAACTGAGTCCCTAGTGCATAAAATAAGGTTTGCCAAAACCTAGAAGTGACTCGTGCATCCCTATTTGAGATAATCTTCTTTAGAATTCCATGCAACCTAAACACTTCTTGCACAAACTTCCTAGCTATGACAAGTGATCCATCGATTAGATTCTTGGGTATAAAATGTGTGACTTTGGTTAGCTTATCTACTACCATAAGAATGAAATTATGCTTATTCCTAGACATAGGTAATCCTTGCACAAATTCCATACTTATGAATTTCCACTTCCTCTCTAGTATGTCATGTGGATATAAAAATCCTGCAGGATGATGATGTTTTGCTTTCACCCTTTGGAATTCTAGACACCTAGCCACAAAATTAGCAACATCTCCTTTCATCCCTTTCCAAAAATATAATGGCTTCACATCTGCCATCATTTTGATCACTCCAGGGTGTCTAGAGTACGGTGCTTCATGTACTTCTTTCCATACCAGGTTCCTTAACTCCACCATGTCAAGAACATACATCCTACCCTTATATCTAAGTAATTTGTTAGGTTCAAAAAGAAAACCTTCATACCTAGAATCTTGTGGATTATCAGTGAGCGCCTACTTGACTTGCAAGTAGTACTCATCCTCTTTGCACTTTTGCAACACTTATCCCTTAAAGTCAATTTTGAATCATTACTATTGAAGCAATATGACTTCTTCAACTTAAGGCATCAGCAACCCAATTTTATTTCCCTTTTATATAACTAATATTGAAATCATAGTCAGCTATCAACTCCAACCATCTTCTCTACCTTTCATTCATATTAGGTTGACTGAAAAGGTACTTTACCCATTATGGTCATTTTTCAATTCAAAGGGTTTCCCTAACAATTAGTGCCTTCACATTTGTAATGCATGAACCACAATTGCTAACTCTAAATCATGCGACACATAATTTTTCTCATAAGGTTTTAGCTTTCTAGATTCATAAGCAATCACTTGCCCATCCTACATTAGCACTCCTCCTAACCCTTCCCTGCATGCATCTATAATAACTATAAAGTTACCCTCAAGATTTGGTACTTTCAAGATTGGTGCAGTGGTCAACTTCTCTTTAAGTAGATCAAAGGCTTCTTGGCACTTCTTAGTCCACTCAAATTTCTTCCCCTTTCTTTGCAAAGAAGTAATTGGAAAAGAAATATTTGAAAAGTTTGCAACAAACTTTCTATAGTACCCAGCTAGACCCATAAAACTTCTAACCTCATACACATTCTTGGGTAACATATACTTATTCTTCACCATGGCCTTGTTAAGCATACAATAGTCGATGCACAAACGCAAGGTACCATCGTTCCTTTTCACAAAAATGACCGACACTCCCCAAGGTGAATCACTTGGTCTTATCAACCATTTTGACAACAATTCATCCAGCTATGCCTTAAGCTCCATTAGCTCAGTTGTTGTCATCCTGTAGGGTACTTTGCAAATAGTTTCAGACCCTGGAATTATATCTATAGAGAAATAAAATATCCTCTTCAGTGGTAATCCAGGTAACTCCTTTGGAAACACATTCAAAAAAAATCTCAATATAGGATATCTTTCCATGTCAAACATCCCAGTGTCATCTATCTCACCATCTTCCATCTCTTGGAAACTCTGGGAATCCAAATTATCAAAACTTTCTTCAAGTTCTTCAAGCTTAATGTCAAAGAGCTTACACCCTTTCTTCTCAGCCCTCACTAGTTGCATTGCTGAGATTTGATGAATCTTCACCTCTCTAGGTATCCCTTGGAACTTTACTTGATTACCAAGATCATCTAGGAACTCAACAATGTTTGAATGGAAATATACCTTAGCCCTATGTCTCCACAACCAATTCATACCTAAGATTACATCATAAGATCCTAAAGGTGCGACATAAATGTTTACTTCAGTAGAGAAACAAGGTAGCTCTAACCTAGCCTCGAATAAACATTGTTCCACCTTTGCTCTTGTCTAGTTTGTATACACTACATCCCAAGACGTTTCCATTTGTCCAATCTTTCTAGATAATTGTTTAGCTACTCTAGGTGAAATGAAATTCTCTATTACACCCGTATTAATAAGAACTGAAATGGGTAAACCAAATAAAATACCTTGAGTTTCAATGGGAGTTGCTTGATACTCTACGTTACGATCATCTATCACTGCATGTATCCTCTGTTGGAACATTCCTCATTGAGTTGGTAGTGAACTTACGAAAGGCTTACTGGGATAATCTCTAGAAAAATGATCTCCCCACAAGTATAACATCCTATAAAAGGTACTTTATTCTTTGTGGGTTCTCCAGATCCACTAGCATTTCCACCAATATTATTGGTATTACCACGGTTGGAACCATTATTCTTTCGCTCCCTTCTCGTCTCATTACCACTATTGTGGTTGCCTTTATCCCCTTGTTTAGATATGTTTTACACAACCTCCACCTTCTTTAGAGTTGGCTTGTCGAGAATTTCCACATCCTTCCTATGATCTCTATTTTCCTGCCTACTGGAGGTAGCTCTAAGCTTCTGCTCTTGCTTAATTTCCTTTTCATATACAATATCCATAGTTGTTGGACCATGCATATATACTTCACCTCCGGTCTAGTTGTTAAGTCCCATTATAAATTTTCTAATGTGGAAGTGCTCATCCTTATGATATATAGGAACATAACACAAAAGTCGGGTAAACTTCTCCCAATATTCATTGACCGACATAATTCCTTGCGTCAAACTCTAGAAATCAGCGAGTTTTTGGTCATAGTATAGTTGAGGCAACCATCGCTTGCGAAAAATCTCAACAAATTCCCCCATATTAATTTCCATGAGTTTATACTAAGTTCCAACTTCTTGTTTATCCACCAAGTTGAAGCTTCTCCAGCTAACTGGTATGCACCCCAAGCGACTTTAATGGTCTCAGTGTAATTTTGTATTTCAAATATTTTTCCATTTGAACTAGCCACGCCTCAACTTCATCCCCGCTAGCGCTTCCCTCAAACTTGGGTGGTACAATATTCTTCATATCCTTAGAAAGTTCAAAAGCCATATGCTTCTTATTTCTTTCCTCATACGGTGTTGATGATCTTTCTTTTTCATGATCACGGGTTCCATCATGTCCATAAGAAGAGTTTTCACCTTCATTATCATTAATGGGAACCTCTTTCTCAACCCTAGCTTGTGCCTTTTCTTGCTCAAGGGTATTTAACCTTTCCAAAATTTGGTAAAGTCTAGCTTCAATTCCTATGGGTCCTTGGCCAACTTCTTAGCTACCTCCAAGATTGGTACCTGTCCTCATCATCTTCACAAGATCGGGTTTTACCTGAATGTTTCTATCCATGTTAGACTAAATTATGTTATCAACTATCTTATGGAAGCATTTAGAAATTATATTCATACATAAAGAATTCCACATAAGATTAAGCACACGCTTTTGATAAACAAATAATTTTATTCATTTCATAAGGATTTCAATATCCTTTGATTACATGGAGCGAGTATTTAGATAGTCGAGTGGAGAGTATCCCTCAGATTCATTCTCTGACACATAACTTAATGGATTATATCCTACAGACTGAGAATTTTGTTCAATTCTATCTTTCTATTCATATCTTAATTGTTCATATCTATCCCAAAATGGATAGTAGCCTTCAGATTTATTATCCGATACATAGTTACGAGGTTCAGTGCCAATATGGTGTTCATCAACAATGTAGTCTACCTCTTTCTCAAACATTTATTCATGAGACCATCTCGCATCTGGCTGATCTAGAGGTACATATCCCTCATACTCGTTACTTGAGGAAATTACTATTACTTCAAACAATGGAAGAAGTCTAGGGTCCCTAAAGATGAATGTCGGGCTGACACTTCCTTTCGAGGGCATATCCCTGGAAAGTGACAATGACTAAGACTTTTTTGGTGAAATGGAAGGTAGGTTGTTGTACATAGCCTCCATCTTCATCTTCCTCTTCACATCATTGATCCGAGAAAGTGTGTGACTAAATGTCTCGGTGTCACTCAACTAGACAACATTTGGCTTCTTTTTCCTTCTTGGACTCAAGGTAGCGCTAATTTCCAATTACTAACTTTCAAGCCGTTAATTTGAGATGCACCATCCTGGCACAAGAATTCACAACATTAAATAATGTTGGATGAAAAGAATGAAAAGCTCATAGGTTCCATAGCTAAACTTGGTAGCTCTGATACCACATGTAATATGCCAAATGTTCATTGCAGTAAATTTCCTAAGTTTTACTATGCAAGTAAATAAAAACTATGTAAGAAGCCATTGCAATAAAAAAAATTCCCTTTCTTTATTGAAAATATATGAACAAAAATTCTATACAACATATAATAAGGATTTCCATTCCATTACAATACTTCTCGAAGTACATTATTCCAAGAAATTACAAACTACATATATAGCTACAACGAGCAATCTGCCTTTAAAAACCTTGGTCATCTGCCGCTTGCTGAGGAGGAGAAGCATCACTCAAGCATTTTTCCACCAACCACAGAATCAAATGAGGTTCCCCACACATTTATTAATGATAGATGGACCTTCCCTTCGATGAAGGTATTGGTTGGATAACCCTGTATAACATACCACTCTGAGCTTAGTGTTGTATCAAACATGAATAGGATTTATAACCTACACTAGGTAACCCTCATCCATTTTAGTAGACACAGTGAATTGACAGTGGAGTCTCGGCTTATACACTATTCCTAGTGGAGTCATTGAACATCCCCACTACTTTGGCCAAAGTATTCTCACTTAGTATAATCGAGCAATGGTCTACCATTCACCTACACTATGACAAGATCGTTTTGACTTAAGGCCATTATATCTATGCCTAGGAAATCCCTCTCTATGAGCAAGCTATTCCCTGAGATAACCTAACTTTCAAACACAACCTAAGCTAACACAACTCAATAAGCAAAGTATAATTTTCCTCCCTTCATTGGACAACATTCCCAAGAGTAACCTACTAGCCATCTAGCATAAATAACTATCTAGTATTTAGCATACCCTAAGCTTGTCTGTATGTTTGATCATATCTAGTATAATAATGATACCTATGATAAACATAAACTCTTTCCCTTGACTACAAATGTCTAGAATAATAATACCAAAGACACACAATCTCTCCTATCATGGAGTACTTACAAATAACATACAAACAAGTAAATAGCTTCTTCTTTTCTTTTCAAAGTAAACATGACTTCTATGTACTAGCATGTCTAACTCAAACAATCGAGACATAGTATATTCAAAATAAGAATAAGAAGTAGAATATCCTCATGCCTATTCTATAATATTCTAATTCAACTAGTTGTAGTCACAACACTTTAGAACAATGAATCTCTTCAACAAAGACTCACAACTTCCTATCTCTCAAGTTGGTAAATGTTCCTTCTCAAAAGATAACTATAGCCTTCTTAAATCCCAAGAATCTCTTTCACAAATTGAACAAAATATTACTAGTAATATAGCACACTAATTTACAGATTGGTTATGTAGGAAAAAACACATAAAAGAGTGAGAATAAGACATCCCAAACAAAGAACATGCAACACCACTATCACAACTTAGAAAGGCGTTGAATGAGTAAGAAAATACTTAGCTTGATTACCAACAGATCGACCCAATTCAAGACAACAATTTGAAGAATACATCAACTTCCATGTGACAAAATACAATTGAAAACTTCTATGATAAGAAAACTCAAAAGATGGCATGATTTTATAGTGAAGAGAAATAGTCAATAACCAAAGCTTGCCACCCCAATTTGTATCAACTTATTCCATGCTAAGTGTAAACTCATAAACTTGCTTATTTTTGACAAAGCCATTGATTGTTTGGAACATTCAACAACTATTTAAACAGTCACATCAATTCATGGTTTATTGTTTGACCAAGTCCAAGATGAATTAAGGCGTCAACTTCTTCAATATCGACTTAAATGATAAAGCAAATTGTAGATTGAAGATTGATAGAAAAGCCATATAAATCAGCTTATGAATACAGTCATATTCATTTCCAAGTTATAGCTATCAAGTCGCCCAAGATTATTGACTAAAAATCCAATGTATTAAGCATTATAATCGACTGCCAGTTATAGTTTGAAATAGTCAATTTCAAAGTAAATGATGTTTAGATGAAATCACCATGTGTATACATATATATACTTATGTATATATATATGGTTGTTATATTAAGCACAACCATATATATGTATTCGTATATATGTATATGTTACGTGTATATTAATATAATCATAAAGCAATAACGCATTTATATATACTCGATATACAAAAGAGTATATCAACTTAGCATTCACATTGTTATATTGACATATCAATTATGTATATGTATATATATATATATGTATGTATATATATTATAAATATGTCAATATATACATGTATGTATATATGTACATGTATCAATATATTTGTGTGGGCATATCCATTTGCTACCATATGCATATATGGATACACGTATACATATGGGTATATGTACATACATTATACATATACATATATATATATATATATATATTATAAATACATATTCAATTAACTCTCACCAAACCAATACACAATTACCATGGTGTTTTGTTATGAGACTACAAGTGTTATGTCTATACGTATACATATGCATGTCAATGGTTCCATCAGATAGTTCTATGCACATAAGCAACTCATGCATGGGTGCGCATAGGTACGTCTACCTATGTACCCTCATGTACGCATTCCTTAGTGCATATAGTCTTTCATCTCCATGCATGTGTGTACACATACACAAACCCCATATACTCCATAAATCAATTCAAACATGGTAACAAGAAGGAAATCATAAGCTCAAATAGATAACTATTGTAAGTTTTCCATATATTGTCATTGATGTCACTATGTTGGTCTAGTACCAAGTACCGATGTGCAAATCATGCTCATCTCATCCTTTATTTGATCCGGTATCTCTAGTATGTTGGTCCGGATATCTCCTTCGGTAATCAGTATGATTTGAAGTTTTGGAAAATGGCTTATAATGGTTGGAAATGCGTATGTATTTTCATATGTTCATATGATTGGGTAATGTGTTGGCATCAGTTCTTGAGATTGCATTTTGGTATTAAGTTAATCATGGCCAACATGATGTTGCATGACACGGGTGAATTACTCTTGATATGAAGCCGACAAGTTATCATCTTGAAAATATGATTTGTATCAATCAAGCCAACCTAATCAATACATGTAGATATATCAGGTATATATACAAGATCGTTAGAATATGAAAAGGAGATGAAGCGATGAAGGATAAGTAATGTGAATGCGAAGAGAAGAAGAAGTGTGTGTATAAGAGAAGTGTCCTAATAGTGGTTGAAGATCATGCGAGCGAATACTCTGAGCATCAAAGGAACTAAACCTGCACATGTGGTGTAAATCCTCAGTTCAACTCTGGCAGTTAGCCATTTTTGTTTACTTATTTCTATAGGCAGTGAGCCTCCATTTTGGGCAGTAAGTCCTTGTAAGCAGTGAGCCTCTTATTACCGGTATTGATATAACTTTATGTACTATGAGTTAATCCTCACCATGGTTTTTCCCTCATTGGGTTTTCCACGTAAAATATGGTGTTCATGTGTTGTGGAACTTAATGTTAGACTATTACTTTAATCTGTTTTGTGCTGCAATAAAGTTTTAAGTATTTGTTCAATGCGTTTGTGTGAATACTGATTCACCCCCCCTCTCAGCATCCGTTTTATTCAACAATTGGTATCAAAGCTTTGGTTCCTCTGGAGAAGTTTAACAACTTGAGGGAGATCCTATAGATTGAACAAATGGATAAAAAAGAGCTCTGAACTGCCCTTGAAGATCTTGACAAGGCTAAAATTAAAAATAGAGACCTGAAGGAAAATCTTGATGAAGCAAATGAATGTATCCAGAAATTGAAAGAGCAGTTAAATAAATTCAAGGAAAGATAAAGAGAAGTGAGTGAGGAATTGAAACAAGCAAATGATGAGAATATCATATTGAAATTAAAGCTAGATGAAAAGAAGAAAGTTGAAGAATGTCTGAAAACAGTGATACAAAGCAAAGCTAATGTTTGTCGTAGGCTTGAACAAGAAGTGATGAATCTAAAGGCAAAACTTACGAAAGCAAAACTCTGTGAAGAGGATTTCAAGACAAGCTCCACAAAGCTTGATGAACTGATAGTAGGACAAAAACCTTTTAAAGACAAAAGTGGCCTAAGTAATGAAGCTGATACAATAAATAATTAGAAGACTTAAGAAAAAGGAAAGCAGAGAAGAAATTTTGGAAGGAAACCACCTCTCAGACAACCAAATGCACTAAGGTACTCTTCATTCAATGGTGTTTGTTTTTCATGTAATAAGTTTGGTCATAAGGCAACAAAATGTAGGAGTAGGTTGAATCAATATTCTAGTCCCTTCTCTGAACAATGTTATACATGCAAGAAGATAGGACATAAAGCTACTGAGTGCAAATCCTCAGTAAAAATGATGATGAATAGGTTCAATTGAAAATGGATGAATCAATCATTCAATGGTTATTATTATACCTATAAATATTTTGGACATAAAGCAAATCAATGCAAAACATGGATGAATGGAAATCAGACAATCTGTCAGAGAAATATAGTTTGTTACTATTGCAAGAAACCAAGACATATCTCAAAGGTGAGCATAAATAGAAAAGGGGAGCAGTTTGCTCTGGTGGAAGATGATAAACTGGTTGAAAAGATTGATAAGTAAGAAGTTAAGAAGGAAATGGGCAAGATTTGGAAAAAGAAAGAGGGATTAGAGTCTACTAATGCATCTGTACCCCCATCCGGTGCAGATGAATCCTCTGGAAATTATACCTAGCTCTTTCTTAGGGGGAACTTTATTAGAAAAATAATTAAACCCCCCAGAAATATAGTGTGTTAGGTGTTGCCACATGGATATGTTTTAAAGAATGACAAGACAAAAGTGATGCAAAAGAAACCAGAATAAAAGATGCAAGCATGTTCTTTTGCGGAGTAAATTAGGGTTTCTTAGTATAGATGGAAGAGAAATTTGTCATCTTTTTGCAACGAATGTGAATTAGGGCAAAATGATGAAGTATAAAGGAAATTTCACAAATCATTTTGATCATCAAATGCATTCAAATAATTTTTAGAGCACTTGGAACTTTCTTGAAGCATCTCTAAAGCGATTTGAAGAACCTCGAAGAAATCATTGTGGATATTCGATATAGGTGACATAAATTTTCCCATCTCGCGATAGAAAAAGAAGGTAACTAAAGAGTTTTCTTGTTAAATTTTGAGAGCTATAATAGAAATTTCTAAAAGAGGATTGAGTGGGAATACCCCTCGGAAGTTGAAAGGAGTTGAGATGGACGAGTTTGATCATCAGAAAATAAAAAGGTTGGAATTAGGGTTGGAACCAAATGATTTTTGGAACATACAAACCCTAGGTTTGGATGTATGGGGAGAATTCTCTTGGTTTTCTGAAAAAGAGTTCATATTGTTCCTTCTAAGAAAATTCAAGGATGGCAACATTGTACTGGACAAACCTTATCTCATTTCGAAGGAAGCAATTGAAGCGGTTACCAGACTGTGCGACATTGGAGAACTTCCTGGACGAAATAAAATAAAATATGAGGAAGCCGAGGAAATGACAGGAGTTGACAAAGATCTCTAAGCACTATTGATCGATACTATTGGTGATGCCTTGGTTAGGTATGTTGCATACGACATTTCTAATAAAATCTTTTTCAGAAATCATGAAGGCTCTACTTTGGCCATTGCAATTTATCTAGCGCATAAAATGGTAAAAGAGAATATACAATTTGATCTATGTAAGCTAATCTTTAAAAATCTTACCGAGAATATACAAATGACATTGGGAGAAGGATACCCATTCCATTTTGGGTCCTTTCTTACATGTTTTGTGTTTTATTTTCTAAAATCATTACCAAGAAAGAAAGATGTTGAGTGGGAATCCGAGATTCCCATTGCAAAAAAGATATTTAGGCACTTGGAAAGCTTGGAGGATAAAGAAAGTGCGTGTAAAAAATTTTTCTTATCATTGAAGAATGTGATGAGCTCCAATGAAGTCATGGTGAGTTGACTCGAGGAAGGTTATTCTTCCAGGATGAAGGAATTGGAAGTAGTCACCAACAATTCCCCTCCAGAATCAAAGAAAAGAAAAGTTGTCTTTGAAGATGTCATTGCTATCTCTGAAGAAAAGAAAGAAGAAGAAGAATCTTTGGTTGGATTAGAATCTTTCGATCCAGAAGGCATCCAATCCATGTTAATAAAAGGAAAAATGAAGAAAGTTGGTGATGTATGGAGTACGGCCTCACCCATTGACAGACTTAAAATTGATGATGCTTTAGTTGAATATCTACTTTGTAAACGTATTGATGTATTTGTTGTTTTTGATTCTTTACCTAAAAATTTAATTGAAATAGTTGAAGAGAGAATGTTGCTTGAAGGTCTGAGAGGACGTAAGTTGGAAGCTTTAGTTGAGAAGAGGCATTCTAAAGCAAAGTAGAGGTTATCTGAACTAATTATAGAGACAAAGAAATGCATAAAAGAAATGTCAAACATATACAAGTATTGTCTTTTGTGGCCTGTTGTTGTTGATAACTTTCAAAGCAAAATTGAAGCAATAGAATCTAAAGTGAACAACATTGGAAAGAAATTTGATATTTTTGAGGACAAAGAAGGGAAGCAAAGGTTGAGAATTGGTGAACTTCAGGATGAAATGATCATTGTGCATAGGAAAAGTAATGATGTAGTGAAGACCTTCTGGCTTCTTAAGGAAGTGGTAGAGGTTCGGTTAGACCATCTTTTTAGAATACTCTATGATGTAGAACACTGTGAGAAACAATTCTCATCCATAGATTGGTCATCCTCCTTCACACTATTGGCTGTATTGGATATTGTGTGTGCAAGAATGGACTCCGCAGTCCTTGAATGGAAGAAATTATATCCTTTTATCAAAGAGAGGTACAAAAAGGTATTTCGGGTGACAAATGTCATTCTAGTTTGAAGGATTGGTTGTTTAAAAGTTTTGAATTTTTTGAATGAATTAGGACTTTTTGAATACTAGTTGTCACCATGTTTACATCTTTTTGGTGCCCTTTGCCATTGATGTCAAAGGGGGAGAGATTTGGAGAAGACTTGGAGATTTTTTTTGTTCTGAAGAATTTTGAATCAAACTTTTTGCACATGTTACCATCAATGAAAAAGGGGTACATTGTTGGAAGTTTGTCATATATTGTCATTGATGTCACCATGTTGGTCTGGTACAGAGTACTGATGTGTAGATCACGCTCATCTCATCCGGTATTTGATCCGGTATCTCTGGTATGTTGGTTCGGATATCTCCTCTGGTAATCAGTATGATCTGAAGTTTTAGAAAAAGGCTTATAATGGTTGGAAGTGCGTATGTATGTATTTTTAGATGTTCATATGATTGGGTAATGCATTGGCATCGGTTCTTGAGATTGTATTTCAGTATTAAGTTAATCTTGGCCAATATGATGTTGCATGACACGGGTGAATTACTCTTGATATGAAGCCAACAAGTTATCATCTTGAAAATATGATTTGCATCAATCAGGATGACCTAATAAATACATGCAGATATATCGGGTATATATACAAGATGGTTAGAAGATGAAAAGGAGATGAAGCGATGAGGGATAAGTAATGTGAATGGGAAGAGAAGAAGAAGTGTGTGTATAAGTGAAGTGTGCAAATAGTGGTTGAAGATCAGGAGAGCGAATACTCTGAGCATCAAAGGAACTGAACTTGCACATGTGGTGTAACTCCTCAATTCAACTCTAGTAGTTAGCCATTTTTGTTTACTTATTTTTGTAGGATGTGAGCCTCTTATTACCGGTATTGATATAACTTTATATACTATGAGTTAATCCTCACCGTGGGTTTTCCCTCATTGGGTTTTCCATGTAAAATATAGTGTTCATGTGTTGGGGAACTTAATGCTAGACTATTACTTTAATCTATTCTATGCTGCAATAAAGTTGTAAGTATTTGTTCAATGAGTTTGTGTGGATACTGATTCACCCCCCCCTCCTAGTATCTGGTTTATTCAACAATAAAATCATTCATGCATGAAATCACTAGTAAACTAAAACTCTTTATTAATGTAGACATAACATCTTAGGATGACTTACCTAAATCCCACTTATTATCCCAACACAATTACTCTACTCGTGGTGTGTGAGCTGAGATAGGTTACAATATTGGTCACTTGACCAAGACCTTCTTCTGAGTGATACTTCCCCTCCACCTGGAGGAATTGAACATGTACCTACAAACATTAACACATGTACACCACAGTCAACTGTTTGCAAAATATGCAATAAACACATTTCATCTCCAAAGTTAGAATATCAACACAATATTAATCCATTCACATAAATGCATTCCTTCATATAACATTAAATGAGATGACATTTATTCATAAGACAATGATAACAAAGTGCACACATGATTTATTCATCCACTGAATTCACATTACATTCATATTTTACTCTACACAGTAAATAGTAAATTGCAACTACATAATTGGGGTGTAACGGAAGGGAAAGTAGTTTAATTAAAGTATTAAATGATAACAATTTAATTACTTTAGATGAATAAGGTATGCTAGTGACATAATTAAATAATTTGTGTTTGTTTAATTAATCAAGAGGAATAAGGTTAAATTAGATGATGAAATAGTGAATTAATTAAATAGTTTAATCTTATTTAATTAATAGAGGAAAATTTAGTTAATGATGCATATGATGTTAAAAAGGGGATTAATGATGTTAATGAGATAAAATGCAATGGCGATGATGAAAGTGATACCGATAAAGGAAAAATGCAAATTAGGATATGTGATATGCGTTAGGTCATTTTTACATGTCTAAATTTATAGATGCACATTAGAAAAAATATGTCATCGCTTCTCAGAATGGAATGTGGACCTTGGTGACAAACCTAGATGTTTGCAAAAACTAACTCAAATTGAGAAGATGTTTATAACAAGGTTTAACCTAGTCCTTCAAGTTACTTATGCAAGGGTGATGGCTAAAATACAACGACCACACCATTTGTTTTCCTTGGGATATTTCTACAATTGCAACCTACTTTCCTAGGCATATAGATGAATTAAATTTAATAATAATAAACAAGGAAAACATCAAGTGACAATAATATAGCTGCTACATTAGTAAAGGATGTGTCCATGAAGCATTAAAATATAAGATCTGCAATGACCCACTACAAAGGTGTACAATTATATGAGCTCACATTACCATATTTACTCCAATCCTTCACTAACATCTCAGACCTTCTATATGCAACAACTTCAAATCTTGATCTCACAGATGCACAATTCATGTAAATAGATGTTACAAAGCATGACACATTACAAGAGAACATGAAAACCACAACTTATTTGTGGAAAACCTCCCACCTACAGGTAGAGGTGGAAGAGGTACACTCTTTACTAAAACCAGGGAAAGGATGACTAACTCCTACTATAGAATGCACACCAATTTCTCCATCTCCCATAAATAAATACACCAATGAAGGATTATTTGTAATGACATTCCCCACTCTATTTCCAAAAGTCACAACCACGTTTAAACAAAAACATATGAAATAAGTTAAGTTGCATGAATATGCTCTCCATCTTCTAAGGTACCCTGATAATAGGTTTGGCTAGCATCGACGGTTTAGTTACTTCCTATTGAATATACTTATGCATCATTAGAGCCAAGCCACAACATCTATATTTTTCCATAGATAATTGGATGATTGTTTGTTAACATTTTTTTACCTTCACCAAAGATTAAAGGACCTACTTGATGACAAGCTTGTTGATCAACTTATGTAGTTTAGCTCATCGATTTGTGGAACATGCCCATTATAGAACTACCATAGAGGGGAGATTATTGACATGGTCATTCAAATTGGTTTCCCAATACTATTCTTCATGCAATAGATATTAAATTTCCAGACTTGCATAACATCTTTCCATCCACCGCACCTACGAATGCTTCTGCAACTTCTAAGTGAAGTTAGAAAATATATTTCAAAATCCACACCTTATTGCACTCTTCATGCACCACAGATTTATTGTATTTCATGAATAGGTCTTGGAATTTTTTTTGGTGCAAATGACTATTGGTACAAGCATAACCCTTCTAACCTCATAATCTTACATTAAACTCTTACTTTTATTACTTGTTAAAAATATCTTTCACTAGGTATGAGTAACAACATAGAGGCTCTACACATATCCATGGTTTCCTCTAGCTCTAGGAAGCACTTGACATTAGAAAATTACAATGGAATAACCTTTAATCTTTACAAAATACACTTGAATACATTGATAGATATGTCTATGCATGAAACCCACAAACCCTTGAATTGAGAAATAAAATATGTCATTGATCTATTCTCGATGACCCTTGCTTGATGGACACAAGAATGATTATGACAACCAAATCTTCCATCGACTACAGTGAATTGGTTAATCATGTTCAACACCATAAAAAATGTACCCTAATAACATGTCTTAGGAGAAAATGGATATACCTTATATGTCATTATAAAGCCCTTAGAGCATGCAAGATAAATCAAGTCTTTCAAATGCTGAGAATGACCAACCTAAACACACACCTGCTGGAAATGATGACCACTTGAATCTTCCAAACCCATCTATCCTCTTTATCTGGAGGGAAAATGTTGATTGCCAACTTGTTCTCTCAATCAATGCAATGCTCAAATATACTAGAAAATATGTAGCAAAATTTGAACATAATTCTGAAACATACCACAACATGATGTCTCCCATTTCAACCAATTTTGAGTTTGATAATCTAACCCTAATTTATTTTCAAAAAAATATTGATAAACTTGTGGAATGTGATATTAGTGCCCAAGAGATTTTGCACCTTTTACTAAAACTACCACTAGCCCTATCTAGCAAGACATGTTTTAGTCTCACCCACATCCATGACCACATCCCCAACCTACATTAACAATTACATGGCACAAATAATACATCTAGAGATAATTTCACTTATTGAAGTGACTAAAAAATGGACCTTCAAACCATCTCAAATGTACAACCAATGGAAAGAGAACTCCACACCAACAATTGTTCGATTCTCCCCATGGTTCACAATTCTATCCCTGTAAAAGTTGATAAATGTTTTCAAGCCTTTTATTGGAGTGAAATACTACTACACTGGCCATTTCATAACATTCACAATGGTTTCAGTTCATCATACCATCAAAATACAAATGTGGGAGAGTTTCTCATGCAACTGCCATCCATGATATGTGCAACACACACCATCTAAAGTAGTCCAAGAACCTATTGTTGGATGTCCTTCTAGTGAGGGAGATGAAATGCAAGAAAATAACCTCAATGAATGACAAGTCTTGTTGGGTATATACCTAGGCATTCATATTCACCTAGATGAACTTGACATGCTTAGTTGACGTGAAATTCACTTGAACTATGACTTGGGAGATCCCCACTTCAATCTACTACAACAAATGGTAGTTGGAGTAGATGAAAGTAGTAACTATAATTTGTTGTAATGGATTGAAGTGGGGATCTCCCAAGTCACGGTTCAAGTTAATGTCACGTCAACTAAGCATGCCAAGTTTATCTAGGTGAATATGAATGCCTAGGTATATACCCAACAAGACTTTTCATTCATCGAGGTTATTTTCTTGCATTTCATCTCCCTTGTTGGAAGGACATCCAACATTAGAAATATAATGGTCTGGATCACTTTAAAAAGTGAAGGGAATGTGTTTTGCATTTGTTCCATTTATTCCCCAAATGATTATAAGGAAAGAAGTCAATTTATGGAATTGGATGTCTCATGGCCTCTTTAAGGTCCCTTGGATCCTCATGGGAGATTTCAATATGATTGAATCCAAGTATGATAAATCTAGGGGTAAAAATAGTTTGTGGAAAGGCAATGAACTTTTCTTTTGGTAAAAAATGAAAAGGACTTTGAATCTTAAGGATCCTCTAGAAAACCAAAGGGAAAAGGAAGCAACTTTTTTTTTACTTACAACAACAATCAATGCCTAGGAAATATAACTTATTCCAGACTTGATAGAGTCTACATAAATAATTCCTTTTTGAAGCCAATGAAGATTCAAATGATTATTGTGTCAGAGTTATTCCCTTGACAATGTTTGATCATCACCTAGTCAAGACTTGGATAAAAGGTTATTGGCAATAACAACCCTAATCCTTGTAGAAAAAAGTATTTTATTCAAGTTCAATGCTTCTCTTTTAAAAGACAAAGAGTCCAAGACAACTATTCTGAATGTTAGGAATTTTAATTACCAATACTTTCATGACTCTGCTATTGTTAGATGGGAAAACAAAACTCATGCTTGGATTTTTTTTTGGAAAAGTATTGGAAAAAGAGAGCTTTGGATAGGAGAAAGGAAGAGAGTGAGCTAGAAGATGATCTTCTATGTTTTGAAAGTTCTTTGCAGAAAAATAATCTTAAATAAAAAAAATATATGAAGACTTGGTTGAGACAAAACACATTTAAGGTGCCTTCATAATTACAAGATTCAAGGTACAAAAATTAGGGCTAGACTTTCTTGGATTAATGAGGGAGATTGAGGGACCAAATATTTTTTTAATATTTTGAAGACCAAATGTAATAGGGGGTGGATTTGGTGGGTTATGGTGGGTGAGAAGTTGTTTGATGATTTTGAGGAGATTATTGAAGCTTTTCAAATATTCTATAAGAATTTGTTCTACTTTGATGAAGATAGTTTTAGCGAGGAAGCTAGAACATTTTGCATAGATTATTTTTTGTCAAGCTTGATGATAAGGATATAATGAATATTAGTTTGAAGATTACTAAAGAGGAAAACAATAGAGCCATTTGATCCTTTAAACCTAAAAAATCTCTAGGTCCTGATATGATTTCGATTGAATTCTACACTAACAATTATGACTGGATTGTTGAAGATCTACTTGAAGTTTGTGGGGAAGCTTTTGATAAAGGCTCTTTAGGATCTAATATAAATAAAGGAGTTATCAAGCTCTTGCCAAAATATGGAGGCAAAAAAGCTACAAAGAACCGGAGGCCTATTACCCTACTAAATTCTTATAATATTTTGGCTATCATTAACTTTAAGATTGATCAATACCTTAAGGAAAATAGTTTTAGTTAATCAATCTGGTTTCATTAAAGGGAGATATATTCTTGAAAATATGATAACTAGCTAAGAGAGCACAAATTAGGTATAATGATGGAATGATGCTTCTTGACTTTGAAAAAACATACAACAAAATTGAATGGAGTTTTGTTTATACAATGTTGGAAGCCTTTAGGTTCCTATAGATATTCTATGAATTGGTTAAAGTACAATTTAGAGATGCCTATGCTCAAATTGATATTAATGATAATCTCACTAAGCCCTTCTTTCCCTAGAGGTCTATAAGGCAAGGTTGTATGTTAGCCCCTTCTCTTTTTGTAATTGTACTTGATGCTCTACACTATATTTTGAGAACCAATGAGCTTTCTCCCCCTTTAAAAGGTATTGTCCTCCCAAATTTGACTAATATTTTGAGTGCCCAATTTATAGATTCAATACAACTCTTTTTTTATCCGGCCCTTGATAATATTAGAAGTTTGTTAAATAGGCTACAAATATTTTGTCTTGCTTCTAGAGCCAAGTTTGTTGAGCATTCATTATGGGTTGGGATAATAAGCCCCCTTGACTGGTTAGCAAATTTAGGGTAGGTTTGGGGTGGCCTGAGCAAAGTGGTTAGATACTTGGGTATTCCTTTCTTGGTGGATCCCTTAATGAAAGAAATATAAAATTGGTTGTTTGGAAAAATTAAAAATTAAAATATTATGGAAAACACATCATCTCTCTTTAGATGGGAGGCTACAATTTTGTTAAAAGTCTTGTCATATTATCGTATCTTCTATACCTTACCTTGGATTTTTAGCAATTATCAATTTAACAAGGTTCAAAAGATGAGTAGAGACTTCCTCTGGTCTAATGGAAAAGGTGACAAGAAAATACATGCTATTAACTGGAATTGGTGTTGTCTTCCTAAGCATTTGAGTGATTTGGCCCTTAAGGAGTTGAAAATCATTTGATGGAAAAGAACCATGGAAAATATTTTTTAGGAATAATATCTCAATGTCTAAACCAAAAAAAGGAAAGTTGTGGATTGGTTTGCACCCTCATGAACCGCTCGCTATTTGACAAGTTTGTTATCTCTCCCTTTGACTCCAAAGTATTTGACAACATATGGAAGGCTTAGGAAAATGTTAAACACCTGATCAGTAATAAGGATGCTTTCTCAAGAGAATGAAATATCATTTTGGCATTTAGACCCATTTGGTGGAACCTCCAATGGAATAATAAACTATTGACATTAATTCAAGGTTGTTCTCCATATATTTGGGCTTTAAAAGGTATTGATAATTTTGGTAGTCTCCTATAGAATGGAAGCCAAGGGTTGGGAATTTCGGCACAAAAAATTTAATATTCCTAAGAGTCAGATAATAATTTTTTCTCTTCTTAAGAAAGCATTCTTCAACTTTAAGTTTCATGTTGAGTCCAAATTCAATACATAAATTCTGGACAAATCTCAAATGGGTTAATGGAACAATTTTGGAAAAAAATACTTCCAAAAAGGTCTATGCTTTGTTGGTAGATACGAGAGAGGATTTATTTCATGTCTGTGATGTTTGGAACATTAATATGTTAAACAAAGACTTTCCAATGTTTTGAGGTGTATGTGGTCCTCCACCTGTGAGCCAATATTTTTTTTAGATGGCTTGTTGTGCTTTAAAAGCTTGTTTTTTGATGGTATGCATAATCATGGTTTTCCCATTTGTTTGTGTACTTTGTGTGATAAGGTTGAGACCTTTGCGCATCTATTTTGTGATTGCCCTTTTTCTCTTAATCTCTGGTCTTTAATTCTAGGTAAGCAACGAAATTGGGGAAAAAAAGATGGTATGTGCTAGTATGATTTTTTGTTTGGTCATATTAGTAATTTTTTTGTTGAGCTTAATAAATTATGGTCTCTTATTAATTGTGAGGTTTTATGACACATCTGGAAAGCAAGGAATGAGTATATTTTTCAAGGAAGATGAATAAACCTCACCAACTCAACTTATGAGCTCATAATTTTTAATATTATTTTGCAAGTTTCTCTCATCATGGAAATTCCTAAGAGCAAGTTTTGGGTTTTAATAAAAGAAGGTTTGTTACATTGACTTATTCAAATTAAATTTATTAGTGCCAATTTCTTTCCTCAAGAAAGAGACAATATTGATGAAAAAGAGCTTCATATCCTTAGAGAGTATATGAAGAATAATAATGTTATAATGCTTTACAAAGAGAAGAATATCGTGGAGTTTAGTAGAGGAAGTAAGAAGCCATCTAATTACTAATGGTGGTCAAAGATCTAGCCAAGGAGGACTATGTCGATCCTCTTATTGGTACCTTTGAGATTATTATAAAAATTGTAACAACCAAAAGTGTTGTTGGGAGCAACTCATGGTTTGATTATCAGTTATTTTTATGAATAATTTTATAAGATTATGATGTGTTAATTGCTGATTTTTTTGTGCTAGATAGTTGTTCTCTATGACTTATTGGTGGTCCTGATACCATATCGTATCTCTCTTTTATATTTTTGGTACTTGATATTTGATATAATATATATAAATTTAATGTGTTCATTGATTACTGAAGATCACTCATTTCAAATATAATAAGCACATATATCTAATATAATTAATATATTGGTGTATTTTTTTGGTAGAATCATTTCTATTTCATCTTCCTATTCAAAACAAACTATAGCAAAAACCTCAATTCACATTCTATTATTTTTGACGTCAAATTCTGTACAATTTTGAACTTATCAAAAGTTTCCTCAACATACCCATTGCACACTAAGGTGCAATTGTTAGTTTGATAATACTTTTAATCCTTATTTTCTAAGACAATTTTAATATTTCATTTAAAACAATCTTTTAAATCATCACTTTGTACTCCATGCCTAGTATTATCACTTTAATTTTTTTTTAAAAACATTTGTGATGTCACCCTTCTTTAAAATAAATAAATAAACATAAGTTGCCTTTAGACTAATAATATAAAATTATTTTTAAGATAATTTCTTTATTTATTTAATTACTTTTCTCACATCCCAAAGTGTACCAAAAGAGTTTTATCCAAGAATGCTAGATTTTTCTTAGATGTTGACAAGACCATAAAAGGGGGACATTACATTCACTCCTTCCTATCGTAATGTCAGTGTAGATACATCTCTTCTAAAAAACGATTTAGAAGAAGTTAACACTTATTTTTTTACTAAACTTTAATTAAAGCAACCTCTTGAAAATGATATAATAAGTAATACATTTTATAAGTAAATTATTAAGTAATATTTTAATTTTTTTTACATATTTTTAAAGAGTTATTTTATCACCTCAATATCACCCCAACAAGGTTTGAACCTTGGTGGCAAGAACACCAATGCCACATTTAAACTAATACAACATGTCAATATTGACTCTTTTATTTTAGAATTAGTCAAAATTATTTGATTTGATTTGATTTGATTATTGGACTAATCAAACTATGCACTCTTTACTAACAAATCATTTATTTATTAATATTTAACAAATAATTATTTTAATGAACAAATTCAACTTCTTTACTAATCACACTTTTGCTTAATATGAATCAAACTTGGGTCAAAAATTATTTTATTTGTTTATGGACTAATCAAACTATGCAATTCTTACTAACAAATCATTTGTTTATTAATATTTAACAAATATTTATTTTAATGAGCAAATTCAACTTTTATATTAATCACACTTATACTTAATATGAATCAAACTTAATATCAAAACTATTTTAACAACTATAATATTCATCAACCTGAAAAAATCATGATACATTTGACTCCCATTAATTTGTTGATCTCACACTCTCATCTAACCGATCTAGCATGACTCACTCAACTAGACAAAAAAAATACTTTATTGTTGCAATACATAGATAGTTTAACGAAACTGCAAACTCTTGCGAATAGACACTTCAATGAAACTGCAAACTCTAGATATATTAGTACCATTTAAAAAACACGTATTTAAAAAATAAAAATAAAAATCTTATAATTTAGAAAATCTTTGTACCTCTATTGAGTGCAACGTTTTTATTTTGCTCAACTTATATCGAATTATCCCCCCAAAATACGAAGTTCGGGAAATTTCTGTTCTTCTCACAATCAAGCGGCGTGCCAGTATTTTTAACCTGTAAATCGAGAGACCAAACTTCTTTCATTTTTTCGCTAAGCAACACACAGATAAACGGACAATTTCACCGGCGTCCGACAATTTGTCAGGAATTACTGGTCTTTGATCGCTGTGCGGCCAGGTTTTAGTATATATACTTTGTTTATACATTATATTGTGTGTAACGTTTCAAGGAGACTCGAGAGCTGAAAGTAATGGCGGAAATAAAGAGAGACGAGTTGCCACTTCCAACACTCTTCGAGCAGGCCAGAAAAATTTATTCCGCGGCATCAGATTCTACCGTGGATCAGGTAACACCTTTTTAATACCTAATTAGCTTTGTTCAGTTTATAGCAAATTTATGACTGTAGAAATAACCCAATATATTTACTCTCTTGCAAATTCCATCGCCTTTGATCTTTAAGATTCTGTAACACGGTGGCTCCATGGAGAGATCTTCTTAATGCTTTTAGTGGATTCTTAAATTTTGTATGGGTTTGCCATTGATTAAAGTTAATAATTTTAGGAGCACTTGCTAGTAATATGGTGATAAGGGGTATCATCTCTGTCGTACCTTTTCAACTTTTTAGGGGTGGTAGCAGAGCCATGGTTAGGCGAAGCTATTGTTTTTGACATTTGCAGTCTTTATTTCCTAGGGTTTTTGCGTTGCACTAAAGTCTTAAAACTTACGGAGTATACCGTTCCACAGCTCTGGCAAACAATAAACTGAGGTAATAATTGTTGCTAGTTATAGCACCCTCTTTGATAAGTTTGAAGTAATTTTTTTAACATTGTAAATTCGGTTTTGCTTGAATATACCCCAAATTGCTGCAACCTTCCTAGCTGTTCATTAGAGTTATAGGCTCCCTTTAATGCACTGAGGGGTTATGAACCTAAGTTACGTTCTTACAAATATCCTCATTTACGATAACACTACAATCCCTCGAGTTTCGGAAGCAAATTTTGGGCTGTTTTGGCTTAATTTTGGAGTCTCGCTCTTGTAAATATGGTCACGTAAGTGAGAAGACCCCAAAACCATGAGAGCTAACTTTTCACCCCCTAAATTTTTGAATGACCTTCAGATTTTTACATCGCCTCACTTAGCAAGTTAAATGCTTGAACTTAGTGTTTGAGATCCGGGTATCAAAGATGGTGCCACATCAGTGATATTTCGCTGGGCTGTCCTGAAGTACCAAATAAAAGGGATAGTCTGAAACTTGTATATCTCGTCAGGTATATTTGTGCTCCTTATGTGTGACCACATGATTTGTATTAAGTTATTAACTTAAAACTACAATTTCTAGGTTGATTACATACTTATTGTGGTTTAGATTTTATTATTAGAGAAAAATAAGGAAAATTTAAAAAGGGACATTACATGCTGTCCCAGGGATGCTTGGGGGAGGGGTCTGTGGAGGCTGGTCAGGGGTGCGGGGATGCATCCCTGTGTAACTTAGCAAGTAATCAATGTTTAAGTAGTGGTGTTTAGGTACACCATTTAATTTTGCAACTGTCATAGACTATACAATTGAATATTAGATCATCATATAGGTGATTGCAAAACAATGGGGAGGCTACGCTTAGCTCCTCATTCCTAAATAAGTTGAAGGCTCTCAGGAATACCACCAGTTAAATTATCTGTTGCAATGATGATTAGGCCCATAACATTTGCCTTGCACAAGGCATTGACAACCTTTAGACATTTTATCACCCCAGCCATGATTTCATAGAAGCAGAGCATCAGACTGTGGATGGTGTAATGGATAATTGGCGTGAGAGCCATGTATTTATAGGACAATGTATTTGGATCACCAAATTCCCTATGATTAGTGCTGCTTCCGTCAGGATGAGTAAGCAAACCTGTGATTCTTCCAAATTAGTTCTTCCTCCACTAGACATAACAACATGCTAAAACAGGATGAACCGAAAAAACATGAAATCAATATTTTTTGGTTCAAAGTTGATGTTAAATATTCATCAGAAGATCGAGTTGTGCACTTTAATGCCAGGCCAAATAGTGCACTTCCATCTCTTACACGTGTTCTAGCATTTGGTATATAGAAGAATTTCAAGCAAGTGGAGTGCTATTCTAAGAGGCCCTTGGATTTCTATCTATATAGAATGCAGGTATGTTAGTTTTAGGATCAGAAAAGCTAAGCAGAAAAATGCAACACATAGACAATGAACACAGCGGTTTACCTTGGGAAAACCCTCATACTCGAGGGAGAAAAACCCAACAAAAATATATCTCTCATATATTAGAATAAAAGTGCAGAAATCTGCTAACAAGTCAGGCCTTACACAAGGCTGAATTTGATACAATGAAAGAATGTCACTTCTCCTTGAAGCGAACCTCAAGTGCTGTAGATGGTACCACTTTTTAGAGAAATTGGATCTGCTGCTGCTAGTAATGAACTGCTGCTAGGAGGTGAATTGCAGAAGAGAAGAATGATAAGCTATGCTCCACGGGGTTTCGGGGACGGCGAGTACCCGGTATGCCGGGACGAGTTTCTGGTACGAGGGTACTTTTGGGTCATTTTTTAGGGGATGGCTGATAAAAAAAAAGGGAAATTTTTAAAAATATAGAGAAATTTCAAATGTTCATTGCATAACATTGATAAAGCATTCATTCTAGACATTGTATAAGCTTATTACATATCATTAGACTTGAATTGAGATTTCACATGAGAAGCGACAAACAAATTAACAGAATTCAAATGCTTTTCATTATCAATGTGCATGCATATCATATAAGAGTCTGATAATTGTAACCAAAATGCCCAAAGGCTCAAAGTCTCAACTATGAAATGACATGATAAACATAAAACTAAGAAAATATATCGCTGTCCAGTGTCCCTGATCAGCAAAAGGTAGGTCTAAATCAGCATTGCCCTCGTCATCGTAGCTTATATGACACTTACATTAGGTCAAGTGTGATGGGGCATCCCTTGTGGGCCCGCCCAAAGCTTTTATTTTATAAAAAAACTTTGACTTTTATTTTTTATTTTTTTTTCTTTGCTGGGCCATAGGGTGCTACTAGCAGTACCCAAGTCCCCTAAAATCTGGCCAAAAGTCCCTTGGAAGTTTCGGGTACTTGGAGGGCAAAAAGGGACAGCAAGGGTACGTTTCCTAGCCGTACTCGTGTCCCCGTTTCGTACCCTGTACGGGAAATGGGCAAAAAGCATAGGGGACACGTCCTCGTGGAGCATAGATGATAAGTTGATGATTAAATGAGAGATCTTCACCTTGCTTATATACAAGGATAGGCAACCTCTTCACTAGGTTGACCCCCTTAGAGAATACAAAATATAAGAGAATACAAAATATAAAATATTATTTGTGCATCAAGGCCGACCTGCCTTGGAAATCTTTTTATTAAAGGGAAAATATCTCCCGAAGCTATCAAACACTAACACTCCCTCTTAGCTAGGGAGGTATTTTTTCAGATATCCACGTCATGGAGTCTCTCAACATGATGCCCACAATGGCTACACCCATTTGTGGAATACCACATCTCAGTCTTAGAGATGTACAAGAGTTCATCACGGAGTCTCTCAACGTGATGTCATGATGGAGTCTCTCAACATGAGGTCCACCATGGCTACTCCTATGTGTGGAAGGAAACATATGTACAAGTGTTCATCACAAAGTCTCTCAACGTGACATCGTCATGGAGTCTCTCAACATGACGTCCACCATGGCTACTCCCATGTGTGGAAAGAAAAACAAGTACAAGGGTTCATCACGGAGCCTCTCAACGTGATGTCGTCATGGAGTCTCTCAACATGACGTCTCATCGCATTCTCAAAGATGAATAAGGGCTTGCACCTCATATTTCTCCGTCTCAGAGAAATATATGCTACAAGGGCTTTCACCTTCTCCGTCTCAAAGAAATATACACTACAAGGGCTTTCACCTCATATTTCTCTGTCTCCGTCTCAGAGAAATATACACTACAAGGGCTTTCACCTCATATTTCTCCGTCTTAGAGAAATATACACTACAAGGGCTTTCACCTCATATTTCTCCGTCTCAGAGAAATATACATTACAACAAATCTTCATGATGATGTGACTCCCTTTGAAGCTCCAAGTATTTGCATCAACTTCCTGACCTCCTCGTCCAAGGTTGCCCCTGTTGGTTTGTTAGACTCCCTCTGAATGTTATTTCCTCCTCTTCGAAGAAACTGATTATAAATTCTCCATCCAAGGCTGAACCAACTTTGTGCCCTCTAGTGAAGAATCATGAGAGTTATGCACCACCAGCTCAGTCCCAAGGCAGCAAGCTATGTCTCCATGTTTGTTCATTTCTTCAGTTTGCGTGACTTACTCACAGGATGCATCAAGCTCTTCCTCCCTTGAATTCCTTATGCAATCTCTCATCATCTTTTTGCTCCTCGATCCGTCCTGGAAGAATTTTAGAGAGATTAATAATAGTTCATAGAATTAAACTATCTCAAAGAGAAATACCAATGCTAGAAGCATACATGATTCACTATTCCCAATTGCATGAATTATTATTAACTACATAAAATTTATTCAAGGTACAAGCATAAAATACTTATCTCTTTATGTTGGTACACCATTGGGCTAGACCAGTAGCTGTGTCTCATCTTCGCCACCTTCAGTGTTGCCATCCCATGCAGCTGACCTCATATTTTCAGATCAAACACCTGAGCTGGTTCATTCATGACATGTCCCAAACCCATGAATTCCAATGCCTTAGGAGACTTCCCACTTTTACCTTCCAATGTTTCCCAAAATTCGACATTATCTACAACACTTAATTTATTCTCGATCGCATCCTTAAGACCCACCCAATGCAATTCTACTTTAAACAACTCATGGATACTAGATTTTGTCACATCATGACCATTCCATAACAGATGCCCAGCACTAGGTTTTAGAAATCCTGATAAAACATGCAAAAAATGTAGTTTTCCCAGAACCTTTTTCTGCTGCTTTGGCCACTAAACTTCTATAGAAATGGCATAATCTATGCAACTGATTCAGTCTAGCTTGAGCTTTATATTACTTCTCTGGAATCTGAATTTATGTTTCCTCATTAATGTACAAAGCAAACCTGGATATGATTACGCCAGGTCTGAGAACTAAATACACCAGCAGTATTTTGATAGCAAGGGACCACGTGACCCCTATGAAACACTTCCAGGAGTTCCAATGTTGCCCTGAGATCAATCTTCACCCCTCTCGTACAGCCCAGTTTAAGTGCAGATTATTGAAGAATGGCAGCAACCACGTCCTGAAACTCACAATACTCTCCCACAATTCTCATGCCAGCATGTACAGGTTCCTTTAACAGTATGTAGCGACTGCAATGAGCCAGCACATCCTCAGAAACTCACGCCATGCCAAACCCTACTTCTGAAACTTTCATGTCCGCAGACAAATGTGCCAAGGTTGGAGAACAACTGAGTAATAGAAGGAATAACATGTCCTGGAGAAACTTAGCTGAAGCTGCAAACTTATTCAGATTACTCATGAACTCAAACTTGTTCCCACTTTGAAGATCTCCAATTTCGTCTTTGCTTAAACAAATCTGATCAGATCTTTTCTTAAACCTGCTCTGATACCATGTTAGTTTTAGGATCAGAAATGTAATAAGCAGAAAAATGCAACACATAGACAATGAACACAGCGGTTTACCCTGGGAAAATCCTCCTACTCGAGGGAGAAAAACCCAACAAAAATATCTCTCTCATATATTAGAATAAAAGTGCAGAAATCTGCTTACAAGTCAGGCCTTACACAAGGCTGAATTTGATACAATGAAAGAATGTCACCTCTCCTTGAAGCGAACCTTAAGTGCTGTAGATGATACCACTTTTTAGAGAAATTGGATCTGCTGCTACTAGTAATGAACTGCTGCTAGGAGGCAAATTGCAGAAGAGAAGAATGGTAAGTTGATGATTAAATGGGAGATCTTCACCTTGCTTATATACAAGGATAGGCGACCTCTTCACTAGGTCGGCCCCCTTAGAGAATACAAAATATAAAATATTTTTTGAGCATCAAGGCTGACCTGCCTTGGAAATCTTTTTATTAAAGGGAAAATATCTCCTGAAGCTATCAAACACTAACAGGTAGCACCTATTGGAATATAAAAGAAAGATGTTTCAGTTGCATGTTCTGTATATTGTTCTCAGTGAGAATGGTGGTAGAGCAGATGTCAAATGGGTTGCATTCACAAATTCTGAAGGCACTGGTCTATTTGTTTGCATTTCTGATGGCTCTCTTTCAATGCAATGAGTGCAACATAAGATAGAAGAATGACCAAGAGAGGGTGAACTAGTCCTAGTAATGACCTCGGAGGAGAATTCTAGTGATTGTGAAGGTAATTTAATGAGAATCTTTGCAGAGGTAAAAGTTTAGAGATCATGTTGATATCGAGCAAGCAAAGCCTTACAATTAGGCAAGAAAACACCTTGAAGGAGTACACAGACTATTTTGTATTTCTATTGCTATTTTGGTCTTGGATAAGAATTATTTTGAAGATGGAGAGAAGGGATAGTAAATAGATAAGTAGTGGCATCAAATCTTCTTAGGCCTCATTAATTTGGAGCAGCTTCTTCTCTGCTACTTGTCAAAATTCTAGTCTGCTTGGAGTAATGATGGGGAACAGGGAATCCTCCCAGTTCCATTGTTAGTACTGCAATGGTACATCCCATCTTCCACCTATGCATTTTTGGACATGCTTTACTCTAGCCTGGTCTTTAAGTAGGCCTGAAGAGGAGATTAGAACCAAGGTTGTTGTCTAAACTGATCAACCTATCTCCTTGGTTTTCAAGGGGCAAACAAGTATCCTGCTTCTTTTGGTTGGCTTTTCTTTGATTATTGGTTTTGATTTCTGAGCTTATAATGTACCTTGATTCTCAAGTAAGGTAATGAATCTGGTATTACAACAGAATTGTAAAATAAGGAAGGATGGGCTGTAGAGTGTGATTGGAAAGGTTAATCTCTCTGACACCAGGTTTGCCTGTTTACAGGCATGCGCAGGCACTGGGTCCACTTCCCAGTCTGATCTATACTCTCTGCAAGATGCAGATCCTGCGTGGATATGGTTCAGGTTTGTGTGAGACAAACCTGAGGCATACCTAGGCAGGATCTCCCATGCCTGTGGCAAACCCAGGAAAAACCTAAGGCCCCATGGCCCAAAAAAAATTCATAATGAAAAAACATGAAGAAAAGCAAAAATTAATAGATTATGTTTCCATGTTCAGTTGTTCCATGTTGATGCAGTTTATCACTGACTAATGCACTGTTTTGAAAATATGCCATAAATATGAACCGTTATGATTTGTCATTTAACATTTGTTATTACTATTGGATTATCAATTATCTGTTGTGTTTTGTGGTTAATTTTGTATTATGGCTGTTTTTCTATTTTAGTATTTTATAGACTTTTTGTATGGCTGTAGCTAAGCCTTACCAAACCCTTGTAAAATAAACAATTGGCAAACTGCCGTAACTGAACCCTAAACCCAAACCTGAACTCGAACCCAAACTGACAACTTAATCTTGGCAAAGCCTTGATGTTATACTCAAGAGTTGTTGAACTTTGAGTCTTGAAATGAATAAAGCATGGTTGCATGGGTTATCAGCAAGTTTGGACATCTCGGAGACTTGGGGGGGACGTCCCCCCACCAGCCCACCACCAGCACCAACATCCCACCACCAGTGTCACTATCTCCAACTATCTCCAAGACGCTGCTAGGACTTTGAGGATGCTGGGGTGTCCTCAAGACGTCTAGGGGACTCCTAGTTGTCTCCAAGATGTATAATTCTTATACTTATACATCTTTTTATAACTATTTTTTCAAGTACTATATGTATTTCAGCACCTTGCCGCCCCCCCGCCGCCGTCCCCCCGCCTCTCCCAAACTTAGACCCTTCGTCCTCATGTCCCCGAAACACATCCCCTACCGTCCCCCCGTCCCCATCCTCGAAATCCCGTGGAACACTGAAAATATCATATGTATTGCAAAGTCTGGATTTTGTACTGATGTTGATTGGCATCAACATGAACACTCTCTTTGCAGGCTTTTATCAAGAAAATTTGCCATTGAGCTTCAAGAATTATCTATAAAAAATAAAAATAGAGTCTATGGCTTATCTTGCCCCCAACACATCTTATCCATTTTTAAGATTTAGCTGCTTCTGGATTAAACTGTGTGTTATTTTTTGGATCAACGTTTCGGATCACACTCGGTGATCCTACTCTTTTTGCATCCTGATGAAGGATCACGGAGTGTGATCCGAAACGTTGATCCAAAAAATATAACACAGTTTAATCCAAAAGCAGCTAAATCTTACTGATATGGACTGTGGAAATCTAATGTCTTTGGTTATCCATTTTTTGCTAAGTTACCGTGTTCTCTTGAACCGGTTCTTGTTCTCATACCCAACTGAACCAGGTTTGGGAGCAGGGATGGGAGCGTCCCAAGAGCAGGCAGGGAGCGTCCCTCCCAACATGGGTTCGTAGTGGGTACAACTACAGCATACTTGTACCCACAGCAAACCTGGGCCGGCAGGGATGCTCCCTGTCTGCTCCCAGGTGCTCCCAAATGCTCCTATGGGCAGAAAATAATTAAAATGCCCAAAAAACTATTAAAAACAAAATTTTAAACACTAAAACATAAAAAAACTCTTAAAAGTACCCTAAACTCTAAATGCACTCTTATGTTTGTTGTTTGACAAACACAACTCTATTTCACACAAACTCATTTTTCCTATGCCATTTTTGCATTTTGAAGGTAGTTGGTCCTTTTTTAAGGAGAATGATCACAAACTACTTAATTTCGCCGTTAAGTGATAAAATTGTGAAAATGGTGTGCGCCTTAAAGGTTTGTGTGGTTTTAAAGGCCTTAATTTGGGCTTGATGGTGACGGATTTGCCCCTTGACCCTGCCTTGTATCACAATAGGGAACATACAAGGGGTGCTGCCCCTCAACCCCACGAGGGGTGTTGCTCCTCAACCCTGTTGGGGGTGTTGTCCCCGGACCCCTTGACAATGCCCCCCAAAAGGGGCGTTGCCCCTTGACCCCGTTGGTGGCATTGCCCCCTAACCCCACTAGGGCCATTGCCTTTAGAACCTCATGAGGGGTGTTACCCTTCAACCCCATTGGTGTCTCCACTCCCAAACCCCACTAGTTATTGGGATCTTGTCACATAAGAAACTTGATTACAATGAGGGGATTTGAGAGTGGAGAGACCAAAATAGACAACTTAGACAATTATCTTTATGATTATCATAATATAATTGATCAATGATGAAGTATCATACTATCAAAGATTCAAATGTCATTATTATTATAAAATATAATATTATATTATATTCTAAATATATTTGCAATTCTGTATATTTTTAATTTTTTTGCACACACACACACACACACACACACACATATATATTATACAGCTGTACCCAAATGTACCTTACCCAAGTATTTATTTTCACTGTACCAGCGAACCAAAACCCTGTCCCTGTACCAGAACCGGCAACTTAGCATTTTTGTTACTTCATGCGGTTTTCTATAGTTGTCTCTTATTTTATTTTTGGATTGCAGCTGTTGTGGCATCAGTAGTTGCAAATGCTCTTGATAAGAAAGTGTATGTTTAGGTCAACAATTTCACTTTTGTTTTTCATCCATTTTGGTCAACTTAGTTTCATCGGTCAAATGCATACCAGTTTGGAGTCCCCATGGCCATGGGTCATATATGTTTGCAATATGACTGCAGTTACTAGTTTTAGAAGCTTGCACAGTTTGTTGTCCAAGGTATACCAAAGAATATTGAAGATTTGTTACTTCCAAAGAGCACAATTAAGCAAATCTGTGATTCTTCCAAATGAGTGCTGCTTCTAACATACAGAACAACTAAAAATGCTTAAAAAAAATTAACAGCTGTTGTCGAAAACATGTAAACAATAATATTTGGTTCAAAATTGAGGTTAAATGTGGGACAAACAGATCACAAGATCTAGTTTTGCACTACAATATAGAACCAAACAGCAAACTTACATGTTTTCAACATTAGTCTAGCAGTTGGCCTATGTAATACTTTTCCTGCAGCTTTCAGGACATATTTTGCTACAGTTTGGATTAAACTTTAAAGTATTTTTACAATGATGGGATAAGGTAGAATGATATTTTTTGAATCATTAATGTGTTAATTTTATCTTTGCACTGGGCAATTTTCAGGGTAAATTAAAACGGGCTTGTGATCTGTTGCATCAATGTGAGGCTATGATTGACCGGCTAGGATTATTCTCATCAAATGAGGAAAAAGAGGACATCAGTACAGCAGATCTGAAATACTTGCTGGTAGGATTTGAACTTCACTAACTGTATGCTTCTTGATCATGCAACATTTGTTTTCTCCATTTGTCTCCTCCTTAAACTTTGAAATGCTATAGTTATGTCTTCTTCTTTTCTGAAAATGGTTGTATTTTTCTTTTTATCATTTGTTAAGACAGCGAAATTGTTTATCATTTTTCTTTTTATCTGGTTGTACAGCAGATCTAAAATACTTGCTGGTAGGATTTGGACTTCACTATCTGTATGCTTCTTGATTATGCAACATTTGCTTTCTCCATTTGTCTCCTCCTTAAACTTTGAAATGCTATAGATATGTCTTCTTCTTTTCTGAAAATGGTTGTATTTTTCTTTTTATCATTTGTTAAGATAGTGAAATTGTTTATCATTTTTCTTTTTATCTAGTTGTACAGCAGATCTGAAATACTTGCTGGTAGGATTTGGACTTCGCTAACTGTATGCTTCTTGATCATGCAACATTTGCTTTCTCCATTTGTCTCCTCCTTAAACTTTGAAATGCTATAGATATGTCTTCTTCTTTTCTGAAAATGGTTGTATTTTTCTTTTTATCATTTGTTAAAACAGTGAAATTGTTTATCATTTTTCTTTTTATCTAGTTGTACAGCAGATCTGAAATACTTGCTGGTAGGATTTGGACTTCACTAACTGTATGCTTCTTGATCATGCAACATTTGCTTTCTCCATTTGTCTCCTCCTTAATATTTGAAATGCTATAGATATGTCTTCTTCTTTTCTGAAAATGGTTGTATTTTTCTTTTTATCATTTGTTAAGACAGTGAAATTGTTTATCATTTTTCTTTTTATCTGGTTGTACAGCAGATCTGAAATACTTGCTGGTAGGATTTGGACTTCACTAACTGTATGCTTCTTGATCATGCAACATTTTCTTTCTCCATTTGTCTCCTCCTTAAACTTTGAAATGCTATACATATATCATATATCTTCTTCTTTTCTGAAAATGTTTGTATTTTTCTTTTTATCATTCGTTAAGACAGTGAAATTGTTTACACTTTGTTGATAATGCCATTGTAAGCTTTTACATAAGTAATCAAAATAAAGGATTGGATGATCATTGATTATCCTCTTATAATTTGCTGGAGGATGCATTGTTCATATTTCTGCTTGATTGCTTTACTTGTTTTTGCTTTTTAAATATAGCCATGATGTTACCATTTTTTGATATAACATGACTATTTTTAAGTTCAATAAGAAATTTAGCTGTCCGTGCTTTCTAAATTTAGATATTATGTTGCCATTTTTTGATTATTTTTTATTTAATTTTATAAGAAATCTGGTTCTGTGAAGACAGGACATGAGTACCATTGTCACCCCAAGCAAACATTTCCTCTAAAAATGATTGCCATTACAACATAGGAACTAACATAATAGGCATCAATTTTGAGAAAACTCAAAATATTCAAACAAGAGTCCAATGGGGCAAATTTTTCAAAATTTCCATTATCTCTGCTTTTGCGACATTTGCTAGTGAGTTAAATTTACAAGGATTGGGAGTTTGAGCTTTCTAAGACTGAGTGTTTTGTGGCTTGAGATTTTGAAGTACGGGGTTTTGAGTCAGTAAGATTGAAAAGCTAAGGAGCTATTATTGGTGCAGAGGCACAGAGCCTGCCAGACAGAAAGAAATTGCTGTTACTTCCCTATGTATGCCTTGGTGAAGGATTTATGATGAATGCATATGGGATTTTGTATTTTAAGGCTTAATTTAGGTCTAACACTGATCCTTGTAGAACAAAGTGTGTAATTGGCTACTCATCATTTGCTTTAGTAGTGCAATTTGTCTCTTGATATTCTGTATTTTGCTTGCCCGACATGTAGTATTCGTGGGTTGGCAAGTAGTGTTGAATGTAGTTTAAAAACAAGGCTCTGTCTTAGATCTCTTGACAGCCACTCTTAAATGAGATACTTTTAAACCTCCCTTAGCTGGAATCCATGTATATCATAGTTGCCGAGAGACGCATCTCCTCCCCTTAGAGACGCGTCTCGGAGACCGGTACTGTCTCCGGAGACGTCTCCAGGAGGCTGGAGACTTCTGTCGAAGTTTCCCGAGTACCCTGCCGTCTCCTGCTGCAAAAAATGACGTCTCCCACTAAAATACCTAAAAAAACTTTAAAGTTTAAACATTTGAAACTTTAAAAATTAAAGCATAATGTATTTGACACGTCTAAGAGTGATTAAATTATTGTTTTGAAAGTTCAATGTCATCATATTTTCAGATTTTCTATAAATTACTAAATTTATTTTCAGATCTTCTATAAATTATTAATTTTTTTTTTTAAATTTTTTATTTATATTAAAAAAAATGGCGTCTCCAAGTACCCCCTGTCTCCTATTTAAAAAAAAAAGCCGTACCAGTACCAATCTCCCGTACCAGTCTCGTGGCAACTATGATGTATATTCATCTTGAAATATATTCATATCTAAACCTTATTTCAGTTCAATCACTATAGGGAAAATAGAGTCAACCTTTTGCTGATTGATTTGAATAAGTTTAAATTTATGATGCGCTAACATTAGAAACTTGTATTTTTTTCATAACTTGAAAAACGGTCGGTGATGAAAATGAAAATGGCGCCGCTGGGCGGGAGCACTGTTCAACGGTCGATGATGAAAATGAAAATGGCGTCGCTAGGCGAGAGCACTGTTCAACGGTCGGTTTTGAATGGAGGCGCTGCTTTTGTTCTTGCAGGTTCTTTTGTGGGTGTTGAGTCGGTAGCTGGTGGGCCTTTTGTCCCCTCATCCCTTTTCGGTGAGCTTTGCGGGAGCAAGCTTTGTGAGCGTGATGCCCTTCGGGCAGAGATTTTAAACGTTGTTGGGGACGCGGCTGCTCTGGTGACTGTTGTTTCTGGTGGTGGGGGCTGCGTTGTTGGGGCTCCTCCCATCCTTGACTCTGCCTTGTTGGTGAATGGCATGGATGCAACGTTGCTTGGTGTGGGTGTTGCTGCCCCCTCTGTTCTTGCTAAGGTGCCGTTTTGTCCTGCAACTAGTGCTCCTGCAAGCCAAAAGTCTTTCTTTGAGGCGATGTCTAAGGTTGGTGCTCGTTCTGCACCTGCTCTTGCTAAGGTTCGTCCTCTACCTTGTGCTCGAGCTTCCCCTATGGTTGTCTGTGGTCCTAATGTGGCTGAAAATGAAGATTATTATTTGAGGCAAGGTGTGGTGTGCAAGTTTAATGGCTTGTGGCCCTCCCTTCCAGATCTCCATGAGTGGGTTTCCGTTTCTTGGAAGTCCATTGTCTCTGGACAGATTGAGCTTTACCCCAGTGCTAGGGGGTTTTTCTTTGTCACCTTTTCCTCTCCAACGAAGATGGACTGTGTGTTGGATAGGGGGTGGATGTGGGGTATCCATTCACTGTCCATCAGGCCTTGGTCGCGCTCTTTCAACCCTCTTACTGAGCCGTTGAATATCAAACCTGTTTGGGTCCGTCTGTCGAATCTCCCTCTTCATTTTTGGGAGCAGTCTTGTTTTGAAGCTATTGGCAACTCCATTGGACATTTCCTCAAGGTGGACTCAACGTCTTGGGATCTGGGGCATACTTCGGGGGCTCGTATCTTGGTTGATTTGGATATCTCCAAACCCCTCCATGGTGATTTGGTTTTGATGGTGATGGACAGACCTTGGTCGCAGCTGTTGGACTATGAGGGTCTCCCCTTTCATTGCAGGAGGTGTTTTTCTACTGGTCATTTGGCCTTTGGTTGCCCTCTTGCTCGTTGCAAGGGAGCTGCTACTTGGTGGAAGAATGCTCTATCAGATCACCTCACGGTTGGTTCTCCCTCTTCGGACTCTTCTGACGATTCCTTTGAGGAGGGCGATCCTTCTTTCCCTCCTCTGGTGTCTGAGCCTCTTCTGGATACCCCTACTGCTGATCCTTTGCTGCCCCGGTCTGCTGTCGCTGTGCAGTCGGTTCTTGCTCGTCCCTCGTTAAACGACTCTGCTGGTACTTTGATCACTCCGGTCTCCTCTTCTTCGCTACCGGTGCCCTCGCTGCATGGTGGCTCCTTGCCCGAGGTGGTTGGTGGAGATCCTCTCCCCTCGCTCCGCTCGGTGGATGTTTCCAAGCCTTCTTGGTCGGTTGTGCTGAGAAAGAAGGGACTCCCCAAATCTGTTGCTTCTTTGCGGCCTTGAGTTCAGGGAGTCAGCTTGGTCCCCTCTGGTTCTAAGGCTGTTTAACCCTTGTTTGTTGTCCTACAGCTGTCGGTCAACTGTCTCTGTTTGTTTTTCTCCTAGTTCACATTCTATTTGAACTAGCTTCTTTTTGGCCCCTTGGGCTATGTGTGAAGGGTACAACACCCTATAAATGCTGCTTATCTTTTCAAAAACATTAGAAACTTGTGGGCTCATAGTGGATTATTGTTTTATGTGGAAAGAGTAATGAGATGGACGCTTTGTACTGAGTACTACTACCATTATTGTGATTTCATTGCAGGCTTCCTTTCAATATGATGAATAATTGCGTGGTAGGCTCTTGCTGAGTTGTATCATGCTCAGGTATCATTTGTGAGCTATAGTTTTGCCTAAATCTGTTGGCCTTACAGTAGACCCATACAATGTCCTTTGACAGAATACATAAAGACTGATCTATACATGGGTTCGTAGAACTGAATTGTTAGATATGTATAGAATCCATCTCCTTTTTCAGGTATCTTATCTCCCTTGTAGGGAGGCTCCTTGACTATTTCTTTATGTTTGAGCAGAATTAAGATCACGTTGTCACTTAGTTGAATAAATTGTAAAAAGAGTGATGATTCAGTTGTATCTAGGTCCTTGCTTCTATGTATCTCTGGTATGCCTAATACACTAAGGTAATTTAAAGAATACAACGCTGACAATTTGTTAGATTAATTTGAATAGATATAATTGTGAACATTCCATTAAAAAACTTAATAATTGTGGGTCATTTGTAAATTTGTAATAGATATATATATATATATATATACCAGGAGGAATCAGTAGCCCTGCGACCTGGACCAGCAGGCTTACAGGATGCTCAAAACATAGGGAGAGCCACTATAACCTCCTGGTTGAGGAGACATATGCACTTAAGCAGGTGCCTAAGCCAACTGAGTTGAGCCTCAAGCATGTCTAAGACCGTGATTATTAATAGTCATTTGTAAGTGTAAAAAACAAATAAAATAAATAATTAAAAGTAGCTATTTAAAATAGTTAATATTATTAATATTAATTTAACTTCATATTCTCTGTGCAGCCTTGTAGTTTAACATTATTTGAGTCTTTAACTTTAAATTTAAATATTATTATTTTTTGTAAGTGCATCTATTCCACGTTTAGGCACAATGGCAATGTATTCTTAGTGGCAGATGTGTATTTAATGCTGTACAGTAGGTCTGAGAGCAATGACATTGTTTGGTTCAAGTTGGGCAGCAGGAGTGTGGAGGCTGTTTTGGTATCCCACCATAAGATTTTTAGTGTACATGTTGACCCCAAGATTTATCCCTGCATAGCTATTTCACTCAGTCCTCTCTTATACATTGCGGGTAAGTACAATTTGAAATTTCCCCACTTCAAAACAAAACAAGTCATGTCCAGAGTTTTAAGACCTGTAACTTTATTTTCTGATAATGTTTGGCTGCACCTAATGACATTTGAACATGATTTCGATGTTCCCAAACGGTGGAATGTCTCCAAAACCTTGTAAAAACCTTGGGGAAATGTCCCTGGGGAACATTGTTTTTTAGTAAGTAAATGTGGTTTATAAATTAATACAATAAGTGGTTGACGTCATACAAATAACTAGCCAAGAGTTAGTAAAAAATTAATTAATATTGCAAATTTAATGTTTAAAATTTCTTTTGTTGAGGCTTATTTATTTATAATTTACATATATGTTTTTTTGATTTTTTTTTTGTCAAGTCAAGTGAGGGGTGAGGTTCCTCTCTTGTTAAATAAATATATAGTAAAAATCGTATCACCCTCTAAGTAGGGGAGATATTGTGCTTCAAACTTGTGAATCGGGGAGCAAGGAATGTGATCTAATCTATGGCTTCCAAACAAACTGAAAATTTCTTGTTTACTTAATGACCTTTGAAAATCTTTAGAAGAGTCTAACCTTGCTTAATGTTGGAGCAAATAATCCTTATGTTGTTGATTTGAATGCCTTTTGCGGAGGACAACTTTTTGTTTTCTACCTTGGTCCAAACATCTATAGTTTTTGAAGGAGTTTCCTTAGGTAGAGTAGCAAGCCTAGGATCATTAGAAGGGGGATTCTCAGAAGTGTTGGCTGGAGAATGAGACTCCCCAACCACTGAGGGGATGCTAGTAGTTTTATTTTGTGCTACTGTCCAATCACTCCTGAATGTGGGTATGCTATCCGCCATAGTGGACTAAAAAATCTAGACTAGTTCTTGAGGGGAGTGAATGAAAATCTCCATCATGTTCGGGGTATGACTAGTTTTGTGAAGGATGCCCTTAGTGGAGTTGTCCATCGTCGAACAAGTACTTGAGCCATTGGCAATAGAATCAGTGGTAGCTTATCCATTTTGCCATAAAGGGAGTGACTCACACTTTGTGATGAGATTAGATCCACTTGATAACGATGTGCATTTGCCTCTTGCCACTAAGTCGTAGTCTTCTTGCATTGTTGTGTAGAAGATCTAAAATGATTTCTTGTATTGTGAATTGCAAGATGCTCATACTCATACTTGAAGTACCTTTGAACATTAAGGATTTGAGACCAACACCATCCATTCTTCATAAGAAAAATAGATTTTGGAAGTCCCTTATCCAAATCTATTTCATCATGGATTTTGATAGAAGTAGTATGACATTGGTCAATAGTGTCCTTGGAGGCATGGAAAAATCTACCCAGTGAGTTCCCAATTGCCCTCATCCATTAGTCTCCCAAACTTGTCATGATAGGTAGGGAGGTAAATCCACATTGAAGTTGTAGTGAATAAATGTTTGTCAGTATTGAAAGGAGTGTACCAAGGTATTAAGCACAATGAGTGTTTTTCACATAATTGAGGTTCTGAAGCTAAGATCACAATTTTGTCTTCTTTTGTTTCACACTAGATAATGAAGAAGCCTTTTGTGCATGAATACAAGTCGATATGAGACTTAATCAAGTGCTTGCATTCGTTGGAAGTCAATTTATGTCAGCCTTCCGAACTAGGCCATAGGCCATGAAACTTTCCAATGATGGGCTGTCAATGGTCTTGGCTACTAGTATCACCCCAACACCCTCTAAATTCACAACATTTGAGTGCCCTCAATGGTCTTTGGTTTTGTGAGAATGATGCCCTAATTTTTCGGTGAAGAGCCTTGGGGATGTAAGTTTCTTGGGGGAATGACATTACTGATTGTGGAAATGGTAGTAGACTTAAGAAGAGGCGACCCAAACTCCTTCCCCTTGCCTTGCTTGTGGTTAGTGGCAAGAATTGTTTCTTTGTTTGAGCCAATACATTTTCCAACATCCTCCCTTTTGCTGTGATTATTGCTAGGGCATCTAGAAGTGGAAGTAGATTTGATAGGGATGCATGCTGGGATTTTGAAGGTTTGTAGCTTTAATGGGAGTGACATTCCTTAGATGGATTTCAGGATTTGATAGGGATGCATGCTAGGATTTTGAAGGTTTGTAGCTTTAATGGGAGTGACATTCCTTAGATGGATTTCAGGAACTGTTAAAGAGAGCAACTCTTTTGCTAAAAGTGTGTCCAACTACAATATTTTTCTTTTTTTAAAATATGTTTAGAATTTTAATAATTTATATTGTATTTTTTTCGATTGATAAGTTAAGGATTCTATTGGGGTCTTTACCCATGAAAGTTTAAAAGAAAACCACACATTAGATTAATTGATTAAAACTTGCATATGATTTGTACAACCTACAACCTTCATTTGACCTTTCAAAATAACCCTTGCACTTAAAAGTGTAGATCCTAACTACTAATTGCCTAACTCACCAAATGACAAAACAATATTAATCATGGTGACCTATCAAGATCCATCTACTAGCCAAGCAAAGAGTGAAGAAAAATAGCCCCAACACACAAGAAGAGGGCAGTTTAGTCAATATATATAGGGGCTTTTGCAAGTTTTTGATTTGTAGACTTACTTGCTCCATCCCTAGAAGGTTTAGTCCTGACAAAATCCCTATCCTCCTCCATTGCCACACATTTGGCCCATTTGGCCTTAGAATTACATAGAAAGACTAGAAATCTCCAAATGGCCATCTTGTCAATTATCCTCAAGTCATCCACATACGTTGCAACATCCTTACAATAGGCAACCAAATCTTCCTTTTGAGAGAATACTAGTTTGATCTTATTATGAAGAGCGCAAATTTCCTTAGCCATGCCTTTGGTTGTAGCCTCCTCTATCTTTACATTCTGCTTTGTTTGAACTCATAGATTACAATATTATTTCTGGCAGAGAGCACCTTGTTGAGCATCCAATCTTTGACCATTGGGTTTGAAGCCCTCACCTTTAGTTTTTCCTTGAATCTTAGTACAGTAGAAGTTTGACTTTCTTAAATCCTTGTTTAACCTATTATGTTCTTGTCAATGATAAGCTTAGTGAATTTTGAAGTCTCTAGGTTTGGAATTGAGAAGGTATTCTCTAGCCTTTCATGCAATATTACATTGCCATAAAATGAATCATAGCTCTATGTAACTACATCTTTGATTAGTGCAAAGCTGGAACCTAAGAAAACTTGCTCAAAACAACAGAGAGTATCTTTTGAAACACCTAATACAATGGAGTAGATAAGCTTCAATCTACCTCAAGTGAACATCCAACTTGTGTATGTCAAATAATTGAAAAGGAAAACAACTTTCAATGCTACTATCAGCCAAGCTCTTTTGCTGCCTCACAATGGGGGTAATAAATAACCTTGATGTATCATGATTAAGCCCAATCAAAAAAGGAAACTTGCTTGTGGGTTGGATTCTAAATTGCCTCATCTTATTGCCTTAAATCATATCTAGACACACCCTTGGGATGGGATGCAAAATTTGGAAGGAAATCCCCTTGAGGGATAGAAGAAAGATCAATAATTAGAATGGAGAGTAGGCCCTCCTAATCCTTCAACTTGTTGCTTATCAAGGTTGAGTATGGTAGGTAGTTAATACCAAAAATTAGCTAGAAAATTTGTAGCTTTGTTGCATTCACAAAACAATGGAGGAAGATGACTTCCTTAATTTCTCACACAATTCGCATACCTTTGAAAAGCAATTATTTTAGCCTCCAATTATTAGTAGCCTCTTTGACTAGACCAACAATAATAACCTAGGAATCTCCTTTCATAATCAATTTCCTGCAACCCACTAAAGTTGTGATTTCGATCCCTTTGAGTAAGAGAAGGAAGATGACTTCCTTAATTTCTTACACAATTCACGTATCTTTGAAAAGCAATTATTTTAGCTTCCAATTATTAGGAGCCTCTTTGACTAGACCAACAATAATCACCTAGGAATCTCCTTCCATAATCAATTTCCTGCAACCCACTAAAGTTGTGATTTTGATCCTTTTGAGTAAGTTCTCTCTTTGCTTCATTATTTGTTTTGGTCCCTAATAAAAAAGGCCTACCATTAATGAACTACCACTAAGAATTTTCGACAAGGGCATTGACACTCACTAGCCTTTTGAATACCCTAGAAGCTCCATCGAAATTGATCTTCAAAAAATCATTTTTAGATGGTCTCCATGAGGTTGTGAATCTTAATTTTCTTTTGTTGATTACCCCATAAATGATGGATAATATTTTATGTTGTTAAGCATTTAGACTTTAGAAATTTTTGAACTAAATCTTGTTTGAAAGCTCAAACTTTGAACTTATGCGACCTACCAAAAAGGTCAGAACATGTTAACTATGCGCAGAACACTCAAATGCTTTAACACTCATTACCTGCCAATTTTGCTTTTCATTATTTCTTGAGGAGCTAGTTGTTTGTGAAATTATTTTTTGATTGGTAAATCTAGGGCTCTATAGGGACCCCCACCCAAAAAGAAAACACAATTATATAATGGGGAAACTGAAGCAAGGTCAAGACTTGGATAGAAAGCTAGAATGTGAAAAAGAAATTGAATAAACAACAAAATCCAAGGAAAAACCATGAACATTGACAATGAATAGGGATGTCTAGTTAGCATTCCACGAAAGCTTACTACCTCTTATTGTAACAAGTTTAATGCCCATCCTCTACCTTTCACCCTTACTGCAAGTATCACCCAAAGGGTCCTTTGCTATTGGCCTCCCAGCTACCACCACCTTATTTCTAAAGCATGTCTTTCTAGGGATCTTTGCCTCCAAATCACCTTTCCTAGCCACACTATTGGTTCCAAGAAAGGTCACACGTGGGAATGAATTATTGTCTTAGTAGAAATTGATGGGACTTTCACCACCCTCAGAATGTCATCCCTTTAGACAACCCTTAAGAAATTTGCAAAGGCAGCCATATCTTAGCAAAACAAGAATAAATTATCCTTTTGACTAGACAAGATTTGGGATTCCTTGTGCAACACATCCAAATCCTTGTACATCGTACCATTTGAACTCTTCCGTACTACCATGATCTCTTTTTCACCAAGACTATTTTATTGGTTCATCAAGGAAGAGGAGAGAAATTACATGAGACACCATTCTTGAACAAAAACATTCTCCACCTGCAATTGCCATTTTGCTTGGAAGTCATTGGTGTTTGAGACTGCATTGCACCTGTATTAGCCAATTTTTCTGGTCCAAGAAGCAGTCAATTTATCATGCTCCCACCTAAATTCAAATCTAGACCATAGCATGTGAGCCGCTAAGAAGTCAATGAAAAGTGGTGCCAATATCATCGATGAGATAATGCTAATAAATGTATACTAGCAATTTTAGATGAACATAGTAAAATCAAAATTAAACTATAATTTACCAAAGGGGCAGTGGTTGTGTGAGAAAGGTTGTGACTCTCTCAAAAATAAGATGTATATGGGAGATCATTTCATGAGAAGAAGACATCAATCCATTGAACAGGAATATTACATCCAAAGAGGACGAAACCCTGCAAGGAAAATTGAGAGATTTAAGGATGAAAACCCTTAACTTCTCCTATCAAGTTATTGGACGAAAGCCAATAACTTGAGTAGATATTAGGGACAATCATTCAAGGAGAATAGCTGCAAATTGGAAGGAGAATTATAGCAGAAAATCAAGATAAATTCTATTTTCAGAATTATGTCATAAGTTATATATCTGAATATTATAATAAAATTCATAATTTTAGATAAAGTCATGTTTATAAATATAATGCAACTATCATTTTGAGTTAGAATTATTGTTTAAAGGTAAAAATAAGAAATCTTCTAGAAAGGAACATTACAAATGGTATCAGAGGTTTGATCCTGCCAACCTGCAGGGTAAAGCTAAAATTCTGGATACATTCTAGTCAAAAAGACTTGAAGGTCTACAAAAGGAAGAAAACATGGATCTTATGCAAGAATTATTGTACCAAGGCACCTAAAATTATTAACCAATATCAAAGTTTGTCAGATCATGCAAAAACTTGTGTTCCCTTTGATGAGTACTTGGAGGCACTCAGGTACCAGTTTCCCAAACAAAAGAGGTCTATATGAATACATAAGAAAAATGGCTAAGGAGGAGATCAAGGAGTAAGATCCAAGAGAATCATTAATTACATCAGAAGAGAAGTTAGAATCAGAATCACAAGAAGTTGCTAAAAGCCTAAAACCAAGGAAGAAGAAGAGCCAATATTGTGCGTTGCAGAAGTGTCAATAATTGAAAATGATGTCCAAGAAACATCCATCCAATTTTCAGGTATGGAAGTAATTGATCCATGTAAAAATGATTTGCAAGGAATGGAAACTATTGGACCATGTGATGATGATGTGCAAAATATTAGTTATGCTATTGTGAGGAGTGATTTGTCTAAGATTGACCCCCATGAGGAGGAATTGCACAAATAATCAAGAAAAATCCATGATGATACATATCGACTACATGGAAGTTAACCAGGGGACATTCAAACACCCTAGTTCCAAGACTGATGGGCTTGTTGATGGGTTAGTTTGTAGTCATGAGAAGGAGACTTTTGGTTTACCTCTTGGAAAGACCAATATGGACATTGAAGAACAATGGATGCATTCACCACATTGTCATCCCACAACACTTGAAGTGAAAATAGATGAAGTCACCCCAGGGGGCTTGATGCTAATTGAAGTAAAAGATATAACCTATAGAGAGGGACACCTAGATCCCTTTACTCAAATACAAAATCAGCTTTGCACAAAGGAGTGGGATTTTGTATTCATTACCCAAGATCCATGGTGAAAATAAAATGAGAGAACTCTGTGATATTTCTAGAAACTCTCTAATTGGAGTTACAGCATGTGAGAACCTCAAAAGTGGACCAAAGGAATATAAAATCATTTTGGAAGAGGACATTGCATTTAAGGTCATAGATGCGTGTCATTCTTCTAATTCTCATCTTAATATATAGGAAGTTCATCCTTTTGCTTTGACTCAGAGAGATATCCATGACACTATGCAAATGTTGGACCAACGAAATCAATTCTTTGCAAATACAGTTGTTGCCAAAAAAGGAATTGATTTTCAGATTGATGATTCCTCTACCTAGTTTCAAACTATGCTAAAATTGCAAGATGTCTTTGTGTTTCTTCTCTCCGAGGATTAGAGAAAACTTATCTTACATTATGGACCTTGCCAATTTCCAACTCTTGGTTTTGTTGTTGAGAGTTATTGGGAAAGACAAGTACATGAGCCTGAAGAATACTGGACAATAAATTGTCCTCATACCTTAGGAGATGGTATCAACCTTACAACCTTAAGGCTTAAAGGACTATATGGACAGTTTGGTTGAGGCAAGTATACTAATCCTAACTCTACCGAGACATCATTGTAGTACAGAGTTAAACATAATCAAGACTATGAGAGAAGCATCACTTAGAGAAAAGTTTTCAATTCCTATCAGAGGGTTGAAGCAGAAGCTAATTACATCACAAGGAGGATCAATGACTAGAGACTACAAATCTACAAGGTTGATTTGGGATCTTGGTAACTCCAAGAGCATCCTAGCTTGTGATTGTTTGAGGTCAAGCAATCTTGGGAAGGGCAGACTGTCATGCCCCCGTCGAAATTCAAATCAAGATTGCATCATGTGAGCCGCTAAGAAGTCAATGAAAAGTGGCACCAATATCATCGATGAGATAATGCTAATAAAAGTGATGCTAGTGTCATACTAGCAATTTAAGATAAACTATAGTCAAACTAAAATTAAACTATAATTTACCAAAGGGCAGCGGTTGTGTGAGAAAGATTGCGACTCTTTCAAAAATAAGATATATATGGGAGATCATTTCATGAGAAGAAGACATCAATCCGTTGAACATGAATATTATGACTTATTGCAAGTGAATACTACAGCCGAAGAGGATGAAACCCCTCCAAGAAAATTTGAGAGATTTAAGGATAAAAACCCTTAACTTCTCCTATCAAGTTATTGGACGAAAACCCATAACATGACTAGATATTAGAGACAGTCATTCAAGGATAATAGCTGCAAATTGGAAGGAGAATTATAGCATCAAGATAAATTCTATTTTCAGAATTATGTCACAAGTTATAAATCTGAATATTATAATAAAATACATAATCTTAGATAAAGTCATGTTTATACATGCAACTATCATTTTGAGTTAGAATTATTGTTTAAAGGCAAAAAATAGAAATGTTCTAGAAAGGGACATTGCACTATCCTATTTGAAAGAAACCATTGAAACAATTAAGACTTTGGCAAATAGATATTAACAAGATTGGCATGAGAGATTACTATGGGCTACTAAATGCCCTTAATGATATTGCATTCCTTGCAACACTTGCTATACCTGCATAAATGATGAACTTAAGGAGTTGCAGGGGAAATGAAATGGAAGTGCTGAAGTCCCAGAGTCTTAAGGAAGGATTGGGGGGAGCCCTACCCAAGAGTTTGCTCTAGCATTGACTAAGGCCATAAATGTTGATTAGAGAGTCTGCTTCCACAACTAGCTTTTTGAGATCTAATTTAGCAGTCATCCTCAAACCTACATGGAGTGTTTCCAACTCAGTTTCATTTTTGGTTTTTTGACTGAAAAACAGAGTAGTTACTTGCAAAAACCTTCCCTTTCTATTCCTCAAGAGAAAGCCAACACCTGTCAAACTTGGGCCCCCCCTAGAAGCTGCATCAAAATTCAGTTTGGTGAAATCCCTTGGGGGTTTCATCCCAACTGTCTGAGAGTTGACTGTCTTTTTGCTGATTACCCCATTAATAGGGTAGCTGGATACACATTATTTGTTTTTGATATTGTATTATTACATTACATATAGTTCTTTGTGTATAAGTGTCTAACCTAATTGATTAGGTTTTAATTTTTCAAATTGATTTCATATGGAATGCATTTTAATACTATCTTTTACCTAAAATTCACTATATTTGTATGTTTTTAAAAATTGTTGAGTTTGATTGAGTTCTTTTACCAAGTTTGGGTTCAAGTTGAAAATTGTCTTCCTGCGTTTGAGTTTCAATGCTATGGACCAAATATTTTCTTGTAACCATCTTTCTCCAAAGCTTGTCATTTTTTTCATATACCCTCCATCCCATTTTTGCTCACAAAGCAAAAGTCATGGAGTTCATGGTTCCCATATCTGAACCTCATTCCCATTTGGGTTGGTATAACTTATTTCAGGCTGCTAGAGAAAGTTTTCAATTTTCCGAATGCCCTGTTCCACAATTTAAAATTTAGAAAACTTGTGACAGATTCAACTAGTTTACTTGATGCTTGGAATACAGACATCATGACATTGAATTTTCTTTACATAGGTTTTAATTAATTGAATTCTTCATTACCATAGTGATAGTTCTGCCTGGATATGTGTTATTTTCAGCAACACATTCTTTTTCTTGGAGTTTAAGTGTGAATATATAATTGATTAGTCTTACTCTTTTATTTTTATTTATTTCATTATATATGTATTTTAAATTGATTTGATATGGAATGCATATTGATAGGATTTTTCCCCTTCAGGTTTCTCTTGAGTTTTTCCATTGAGTCTATGTTTGAGTAAAAGATTATCTTGTTGAATTTGAGTCTCAACACTATGGTCATTGGTCCATATACTTCCCTTTTTCCACACCCTTTTTCAAAGTTTGACTTTTGCTTTATATACCCTTTTTACTGTCTTTGTTAACAAGGATAAATTCATATCCTAAATGGTTCTTAAATCCAAAATCCCCTTCCATTTTAGTTGGTATATCTTATTTTAGGCTACTAGAGGAAATTTTCTTTTTTCATCTAATTCCATTTCACAATTCTTTTGTAATCTTGTGGCAACTTTCAACTATTTTACTTGGTGCTTGGAACAAAGTCATCATGCGCATTGGAACTTCTTGTAAATGGGTTTTAATTAATTGAATTCATCTTTCTAAGATAAGCCATTTTCCTTTTCTTGATGATAGGTCTGCCTAAATTCAGCTTACAACTGCCTTATGAAACTCTCTTTTTATTTTTCTCTTCATCAAAGGCATTCCTACGTAGATACTTTTCCATTCTGAACTTTCAAATGCCATAAATTTTCATATTGTTTCTCATAATTCCCTTGGGTTCATTAAAGAAAAAAATATTTGATGTCTCCTTTCTAATTTTTGTATTTTGCAACAATTTCTGAAATACCCAAGATCCTTTTTGAATTTTTTTTTATTGAGTAGATGGAGCCATAGTTTTACTACTTGTTGAGTACTCGGCAAAAACTTGCTGAGTTGCAGTTATGAGTTTCTGGTGAGTACTTGGCGAGTTGGAGTGCAGAATTGCCACATGCAGGAATAATAGGCAAATGCTGGAAAATTCCTGAAAAAGCGTCGTAAAAATTTGGTCCCTATGAAAAATAGTTTGGACACATAAAAATGTGGAAAAATGCCATTTTCACACTCAAAAAACTCAATTTTTTGCCTTTTTTAAAATTATGAAAATGATATGCACCATGAAGATTTGGTGGTCCTAAAAGGCTTCATTTGGGCTTAGTGGGGGCTCTGTCCCTCAACCCCACCCTGTACCGCAATAGGGAACATGACAAGGGTGCTGTCCCTTGACCTCGCAAGGGACGCTACCCCCAAATCTACTAGACTCATCTGATACATTTTGTAATTGTATTTTGCCTAAAAATTATATCTTTTTAATGAAATTTAAATATTTTTTTCAGTTGCCGTGTTAGAAAGTTATTGGTCTGCTGAGTTCAAGTTGAGTCCAAGTATGTGAACCCTGGTTGGATTTTGTATCATGAGAATAATATTGACAAATTGAAAATGAGAAAGTGGATCCATCTAGGAGGATATATTTAGATCTTTTATTATTCCTTTCTCTTGTACCTTCCAAGAACATCCGCCACTAAGTAAATAGGTAGGGAGAGAGTAGTCCTCCTTGCCTTAGATTCCTTGTTGCATGAAAATATCTAGCAGGCAAGTTATTAACAAGGCTTGATAATGTAGGAGTACTAATGCTGTTTGTAATTATAACTTATATAACCCAATCTTGTGCAAAGCCAAACTTGTTTAATATTTTGATTAAAAAATCCAAATTTACTCTCATAAGGTTCTTTAACTATTTCTATCATTATTCCTGTCTTCCCAGTTTTGTGGAGATTGAATAGATTCAATGATCTTACAGGATCCATTTAATAGTTGTGTCCCTACAACAAAATTTCCGTCTTCTTCTTTGGTGATCTTGTGTAAAACTTTTTTTGATCCGTTTGTCACTATTTTTTCCAAAATTTTATGTATTGCTTGAAGATTAGTTTGAGGGCATCAAAGCATTCTTCATCCTCCTCCATTCAGATCAAGGTTAGGGAAGAATTAAAACTTTCTTTCAAAATTGGTTTTTCCCTTCATTGATACCTCTTTTGTTTGTGTTACCTCTGAGCCTACAATATGTGAAAGTTTGTGAAAAAGTACCCCTCTTCATATCCATCCAGACCTGGGGGTTTTTCTGCTCCTAGACCTGTCACTCTTTTCATATTTTTTTGAATCCACTTTTTATATTATAATTTATAATAATTATTATCCTTTTCTGATAGAATGGTTGGAACATTTTCCTGTATACTATCCTGCATCTTCTGTCTCTTCTTCTTTTCTACAGTTAACAGGGTTCTAAATATTTCTCAGCCTATTCCTGGTTTTATATATTATCTTCTATGCTCTTCTCTTCTAGAATCTTCAGCCTGCTTATTATGTTTTTGTTTCTTCTGGCTAGTTATGTCAGATGAACTTTTTTTGTGTTTCGTTTCCCACCAATTATTTTACACTAAGTCTATTTCTAAACCATTTATTTGGTTCTTGATAGTTGATATGCTATGGAGCTCCTACATTTTCTCTGTTTTTGCTGCAATGCCTCATTCATCCTTTTCTTCCTTATGTCTTTCTTAATTACTTCCATTTCCATATTAGCTCGCCCTTTTGTTTAAAGAGATTGCTAAATGTTTTATATTATTATTTTTTTTGGTCTTTGGCTTACCTTTTCACATACTTCATACATATTTTTGTCACCTTTCTTGAAAGTTAACTTCAAATTCTAGGCCATTCAGAACATCTTAAACATAAAGTATGCTTGCTAGTTTTCCATTGTTTTGCATGCTTAGAGATATCAGCAATGATCCAAAGACCATCTTTGTGTGTTTGGAATGACAATTCAATTTTGTATTAGCTATGGGTGGTTCTGTCTTCTCATTGTTTTGTTTAGTGAATACCTCAAAACAGTGGTTTCTTTTTCTGTTCCATCTTCTATCTGAATTGTGGGTGCTGATGACATGTGTAGGCTGTCTATATCTTGAGTTAGTGTATTTATCTTTTGTGTTTTTAATATATGATTGTTGGGTGGATAGGCATGCCATATATTCATTTGTAGTCAGATTTGCTCAATATTTTCCAATCTCAAGTTGTCTTTTAGTTTGGTAAATTTATTTTTGCACTGGGTGCATATCTTCCAAAGTTTCTTGACCCGTTACCTGTTCTACTTCATATCTAGGCTGGTTTGCTTGTTCATAGGTTTTGCTCTAGTGACAAAATTTCTAGGTGGGTGTAGAATTATGAACAGACTTCTTACTTCTCAACTGTGATGTCAACTGTGATGTTGCTGTATTGCATATTTTCCTTTACAATCTGCTTTAATTACCCTTTGTCTCTGGTTGTTTGTTTAATGATTTGGTTGTTATCTGTTTGTTCTTAGTTTTCTTGATTGACCTTTGGAAGAATTAAAATACTTTCAAACAGAGGTACCTTATATTTTTTCCTTGTTTCTACTTTCATTTCATAAAAACTTGTCTCTTCCAGTTGATTTTTGTGTGTTGATTCTAAGGAGTAGGTTTCTTCTGTTAAAACGAGAATGATTGGTTGTTTGTTTTGGGTGTCTGTTTGTAGGGCTAGGCCCTGCTGCTATTGTATATATGTGATTTTAGGCTATCAATGAAGAGCAGTATTTGGTATTATTAATTATATAAATATGGTAGTTCATCTAAGAACAAGGTCTATGGTATTGAATACTATGATCTTTGACATTTCCGGTTTCCTTGAAGGTTTCCCACATGTCACATGTATTTGCACTGCGGTTTCATAGTACAATGTTTATCATGGTTGTATCAAGGTCTTTCCAATATTTAGTAGGTCTGTTAGTTTGTTCTTAGAGGGCTGTCATATCTTTTCCTCATTCTCTTCCTAACTTAAAGATTTCCTCAAAATTTTATTAGAGTTAGAACTTTGGGATTGTGTGTGACCTCTCCAATTTGGATCTTGTTACCTGCTGTTGCCTATAAATTTCTGGCCCTAGTATTTCAACTGGATTAAACTTTTACATTTCATGGCATCTAAGTTACAATCTCAATATGGTATTCATAATTGATTTTTGAAGCAGAAGAATGATTTTGAATGGAAAAATAGGATTAAGTAAGGTAAAACATAGGTATCAATTTTCTCTGTACTTAATGTTAAATTTCTGGTAAGCAGATACTTTAAACGGTGTGAGGCTATTAAAGGATTTTAATGAAATATGTTCATACATTGGGATATCCGTACAGTCCACTTTATTTTTGTAGCTGTTTATGCTTGCAGCTAATCATGCTCCCTGTGCATGTTATTCCATTACCCTCTGCAGCTCTTTTTTGGGAAATGCTTTGGGCTGTTATGTGTTTAAGTCCTTTGGTCTTAAAGGAAGACATAAAAAGGTCTTGGAATGTAATGCATTTCTTTGGATGCTTTCTTTTCCTCTTGCATTTTTTTGCATATGTATTTAAAATATCATAGACTACATGCATGGATTTTATTGATTATTCTTTTATGTAGGTACCTTATTATCTTGGAGAATTAACAGAGAAAATTCAGAATTCCAACCGGCTCCAGATTATCAAGACTTCCCAATTGCATTTGAGGGTAATGTTGATTCTTCTTTGTGAATGCATTTACACATAGCTCTCAAGAGGTATGTGGATTGAAAATTGCAAATAGTTGTCTTTTTGTTTCATATGGCTACATACCAAACATTATTTACACAAATATGTATGTAAATGGATAAAGTCAGTTATGAATGTGTGTGTTCCCTTCAAATTTCTTGTAACTGAGTCTTAACGATAGATAAGAAGACATTAGATGATTTCTTAGTTATTTGAAAATAAATATGCCATATGTTGATTTTTATTGTGGTTATTAGGAGTTTGTCTCAATATGCGAGAAGCTAGAACTTGTTCCCAAAGAAGAACTAGAGCCGCTTGTTCAAAATGGTTTGGATACACCTGAATCGAGGAGACAGAAAAAGGTGATTAATGGATTGGAATATTTTGACACTTATAACATAGCTATTGAATAAAGACATAATTATATTTTGAGTTGGACCATAATATGCAACTAAAGTTGGTGTTTTTTGTGTTGTGGTAAGATGTGTTATTATACTTTTCTCAGTAATGCACTTATTTTGTTTAATTTTTTCATTTCTTTTATAGGTAGCCCGGTTCAAAAGGCAAAAAGCTGCAGAGTCAAAGCTTCAGGATATAATTGAAAGGAAAGAGCGTCGCAGTCGGTCTATGCAGGCAGCTGCTATTGCCACTATCATTGAGCATGGAGAGGAAGACATGTTAGATGATGATGGTGAGGAAGAAAGAGAGGTGAGGTTGTCTTCAATATATGGACTGCAAATTTTCCTCGGTGTTTTTCAATTCCATATGTTGTATTTTGAAATTTGTAGTGCACCTTATATGAACACGTGGCATTCTAAGGTATCTTTATTCCACTTTTGAAAGTGGTAAAGTGCATGAAAGATGTTGCAGTTGATTGTTACAAGTATTGTTTTCTTTTGTTATCTAGATACCAAATTAAATTCACTTTAGTTGGAGATTTTGCTGGTAAAGAGTTAGAAGTGTTAGTTATGTCACATTCTTAACGCTTAACACAGTTGAAATTCCTTCTTCACAAAATTTAAAATGTGATACTCACAAACAGACAGCATGCATGCATTATAAGGGTTTGGTTGGCTAGATTGTGGAAGTCCCTGATATTGTAAATTCACATACATATTAGTTGTTTACAACAATAACTTGCTCATAACTTCAGCATTATGCATAAAAGGAATGATTATGCCACAATGAGAATATAAGCAGTATATTTGGTGCTTAGCTAATGAAATGCTGAATGTTGCTCCTTTTTCATGTCTAGTCTTTCCTGGACGAATGGTGTTTTTAGGCATGAATATTGAATGTACATTTGCTCAACTTACTGCCATTTTAAGTCTAGACAAACTAAATAATTGTCTAGTTCCTTGAGCATTTTACACCGACAAATTAAGTCTCTTTGGCACTGACAAGAGATCTGATATGGCTATTTGTCTTTTTAGCCGATCAATGGCCATTCACTGATTTTAGCATTGAATGGCTAGTAGAAATGTTAATGCTTATCAAGTTCACTCATTAGAGTTTCTAAATAAGATTAAAATCTAGCAGCATGCCATCTGAGAAGACAAGTGTAACACATTTGAAAGATATATTTAATATTTATAAATATGTGACACTCCATCTCATGGAAAAATAACTATATGGAGATAAACATCAAATAGTAAACAAATGAAAGCATTTACATTTAATGCTTGATATCAGAGTGTATCAGTATGTTGAAAGATCAAATTGTGTGCCTAATATTTAGATATGTATCACTGTTCCCTGTTAAAACTAAAATATGTGGAGATAAATCTTGACAACTAACAGTAGACTCTCAATGGGAATTTTATATAACTTGTAAAATCATGAACCCGCGAATTATGATAATTTCCAAGGTATACTCAACTCTGTAGATCACTGGTTGAATCTTTGGTTATAGGGAATACATGTTCTGCTCAACTGGAGACATTCATATATGATGCCCATGGATTGGTCAATCTTGCCAGAAGTAAGATTGGTTGCATTGTGAAACTTTGCTAATATGCTTATTCTCTCAAGAGAACAAAATTGCTTATTCTCTCAAGAGAACAAAATTTATATGTTCAAGAAGAAGAGGTTTCTTGGACAGGGATGTTGTGAATATATAGGCTAATAAGCTTAAACAAACAAGAGTAAATGTGGCTGGCAGGATAGATGAGAGGACTGTCTGGCTGTAGTGTGTGGCACTGAAGGCTGCATGCTAAATTTTCCTTCTTTTGCTTGGATATGGCTACAACCTCAACCACGTCCTCATGAAGGATTGTGCAAGCAAGCTTTAGTTTACTGTTTTGAATTGAAATTTCATGTTATTAACCTTCTGATGTAGTGCCAAGGTCAGAGAACCCAATGAAAGATCTGTCAAACCAAGAATCGGTTAAGACAACACATATAGGCAGAAGCAAATACAGATTGGATGGGAAGATATCTGTTTTATTACAGAATGGATGACATTACAGAGTTGGACATTTACAGAGCTTTACAATGGGTGCAGGGCCAAAGAAATGAACGACACTCAACTAAGCCAAGAGCTCCTATCAACTATCATAACATTATCCACCAGCTTCCTCTAACACATGCTGTTAAATATATACGCACACAGAAAAAGGTTACAACAAAATCTGTTACAAATCCCCATGGGTCAGGGTTATCCAAATGTGGTGTTTCACATTAAATGCCTGTTTATCTGTTCAATGCAGATAATAACTTACAGATGCAATCATTGTGATATGTTTTCCACTATTGAAAGTTGGTGATCATACTACGTTTCCATAACAAGTGATTGCCACCTGATTTGTGTTCTGATTGGGGCATGTAAGCATTCCGTGGATTCAGGATCTGCCAACCCTTTGGTGGCGATTGCCATCATCCAAGATGCAATGAATCTTCTTGACCTTTGACCTCTTAATGTATGTCAACATGGCGAGCACTATAGAGATACCTGATGATAGATAGATCTGAGACACGTGTCCATATCTTACATATTCAGATATCCTTAACAACTGGAACAACAATCATCCAATTACCCAAATCTTGATGTGGGGAAGTGATCTTTTAAAGGCAAATGGAAAACAGCTGAGTGAAATTGGCTTTGTGCCACCCCTAAGTGAGTGGTCAAGAAACTCTACTTAAGTAAATAACAATAATCTTTTTGGCAGCAAATTCACTCATTCTTGTACTGTGAGGGTTCCCACCAGTCAGCAGGACAAAATTTTTGCCCCTGATCATTTGTGCTTCATGTAGCAACAACGCCATGTCCAAATGACTTCAAGTTAACACAACAACAATAAAGGACTTATAAACACACTCAAATGAAACCACAAACTCTAACCTTAAACACATGGAGAACCCGAAAAACAAACAAATAAACTAAAGGAAACATAAAACCTTTTTGGCGATGCAAGATTGCTTTAATGCCTGGGATGCTCTTGCATAACTTTCTTATAAGGAACCCCTAGAGTTGTTAAGTTGTTAACTTTTTTCTTTCAGCTCACTCTAGTTATGGACAGTAACAGCTCAATAGATACATCCAAATCGTACTCAAATGGGGACAGATTGGTAAGAGACAATGTTCATCCTTGCTTATATTACTAGAGTGTCCAAACATCAATAATCTGAATCTAGGCAGTACACATTTCAAAATTTTCTCTTTCACTAGAGGTTTACTGATGGAGGATGTTCACAAGGATTTGAGAGTGAGTACCTGGTTGCTTCCTAGGATTGTTCAACTCATGCCCTTTAGCCCCCAACTTTACCCTCTGAGCATTATCATGTCTTGTTGTACCTCTCACAGTGAAAGATGATGTTGTGATTAGGTCTTCTCGCCCAAGCCTTGCTACACACCTGATGTTGCTGGTTTCATATCATGATTTCCTGTTTTCTTCTTCATCAACTCCTTGCTTCCTTTGTCCTTAGCTCATAGGACGTTGGAATTATATAGTTCAGTGTTGTGATTTGAGGTTTAACCATTCTTCAATTTAGCCCATTGTTATGTTCAATATTTGCTTAGTGAATAATGTTCGTTCACTTTGACATGATCTGGAGATCTTTACCCTAGTAATTCTTTTTTAATACTGAATGCAATTTTGAGTCCCATTGGCCTATTTTTTGTGATTTGTGGGCGTAAATAGAATTTCTTTCATTCAGTCACAATCAAGGTGTCATTGCAGATAGACTCAACATCCCAATATGCATATAGGGGATTGTAGATGCTAAGTGTGTATCCCTGCTTGTCATTACTTGCTTATTTGCAGACCTGAAATTGTAACCGATATCAGCTCATTGAATAGTGAGGCCTTCTGTCAATGGTCAACTGACTTATTCCAGCAATTTGCTTTCAGTCAAGCTTGATGCAACATGCTGGATATCTTGCTAAAACAGTGGGATAAAGCTGAGGACTTCTACTTGAATACCATTAACAAACCATCAAGGGATCATTCCTACAAGGCTTCATTCAACCAATAAATGATTTTGTGGAGATGGAAAGTCATTCAGAAACAGCATGAATCATTAAAATCTAGCACAAGCTATTAATTATGGGTATCATATGTTCATTACGAGGAAGAAGAATAATTTCCTATCATGATGGAGCATCAAACATTTCCAAAGACACCTTGCAAGAACATTTAGTAAGCTTCCTAGCTGAAAATTTTGCCACAAGCAGTTATGATCCTAATGTTTGGTTGTTCATGGTTCCATGCCTTCAAACATATTTCATGAGCCACCTAGCTTGAACCTATGGCAATCCAAACCTTGTGATTTGCATCTCCTCTTGAAGCAGGTCTAGTGTCTAAAAACATTTCATAAGAAAACCTTCAACTCCAAACTTAAGGTTTACTATGAAGTTCAATCGTTGGATTCTGCCTTGATCAGCTGCAGCTGAAGCTTTTGAAGAATGCATACCATAGATTCTCGTCCTTCATTAGATGGCCACCAAGCTCCTTAATGATGCGGCTTCTTGGACTTTTGCAAAAAGAAGTGAGGCAAATCTCTACTGACATATTGCTCCCACAAGAGTTTGAGACAGATCTTGCTCTCACACTTCTAAAATCACTCCCTTCCTCCACCACCATTGATTGCCATCTGGTTGAATGGCTTGGAGGAAAAGGTCTGCTGTAAAAGTCCTTCACAGCCCATACAGTGGCTTTGTGGGGCTTGCCCGTCCCAAAGAAAAGACAAAGGAGGGAAGATGTATAGCAAAACCTTCAACTCCAAACTTGAGGTTTACTTTGAAGTTCGATCGGTGGACTCTACCTTGATCAGCTGCAGCTGAAGCTTTTGAAGAATGCATGGCATGGATTCTCACCCTTCATTAGATGGCCACTAAGCTTCTTAATGATGCGGCTTCTTGGACTTTTGTTAAAAGAAGTGAGGCAAATCTTTACTGACATATTGCTCCCACAAGAGTTTGAGACAGATCTTGCTCTCACACACTTCTAAAGTCACCCCCTTCCCCCACCGCCATTGATTGCCATCTGGTTGAATGGTATGGAGGAAAGGATCTGCTGTAAAAGTCTTTCACAGCCCATACAGTGGCTTTTGTGGGGCTTGCCCATCCCAAAGAAAAGACAAAGGAGGGAAGATGTATAGCACGCCTGTGTAAAATCAAGAGACCAGGAGGTATATCAACTTCCAATTTTGCAGCATTTGTGAATCTTTCCCCACGATGCAATTATCCAAAGACTGAAGTAGTTCAAGGGAGATTCCTACTACTATGCCCATGGTGAATGATTCTATTACATATGGTCTCTCCCTTTGGCTCTCAAATGAATCTGGGAGCTTTTAGATCCCATTGGAGATTCCGTTTTAACCATTTATTGTAAATCAGTCCACTGTCTATCTTTTAATCAAGATAAAGTGCATGCCTCCTCAAGTCATTACAGTAAATGGGGGTTGGCTTAGAGTTAAACTCTGCCGAGCAGTTTCGAATGAGAAGAGGCTGACTATCAATCAAGAATTTTCACAGATCTTCTAGCAATCTGAGCACTCAGACTGACATGTGCGTCTGGTGTCTAAGTTGTGTGACCTGGATTAGTGTGTATGGCACAATTTTGCTGCTTCTTTTGGTTGTATATACATGTGGGATTTTGTTCCCTTGTATGATGACCTTTGATCATTAGAATTTTCTATCTTCATAGAGCTTTGATGTAAGTCTTGTCTTAGCATTTTCTTCTTTCTACATTTCGGTTCATCTTCTAGCCTTCAATGCTATGTGTAATCACGTGTGTTGAAGCAATTAATGAAAAATCATGTGGTTATGTCCTAGTCCTGGTCCGAATTTGCTTGTGATTTTACCATAAAGTAGAACAAATGTCTTGTGTTTTCTCTTCTGTTAGATAGATCAATGGTCAATTATCTTGGCACGTTGCCTCATCTTGGATTAGATTTCTAACTTTTTCCCTTGTAAGCAAGTAGAAATAATATTGTGTTATGATAGGGGAGCTGGTCCACTTGGGTAGTGGCTCAGACTTAAGGAGACTGTGTTTGATCTTCTAGATCATAAATTTGGATAGACAGGACTACATTAGAAATACAGTTCACCTAATCAACAGTCATTTATCTCTGGAATGCCAAAAATAGGTAAAACATAATGCTTTAAAGCCAAAATTGAGTGGTTTGCTATTAATCACTCCTTGATTTTTAATTCTCAATTTATAGGTTTAGTGGTTCACTCGATATATCACACACCCCTCTTTCTCCTTTGTTGGAGAGTGCCATCAGGTCATTGGTTTTGAATTCTCCACAATTGATTAGTTTCATGTACTGGATTACAAGGATTGCAGGATCATTTCCTAGGCCCATAGCCATCAGGAATGTAAATATTAGGTGCTTCCTCCCCTGCAAAAGATTATTGTAATCAGGCGCTCAACTAATCTCTCTGAGAAAGAGCACCTATCCCTCGATTGCCAGAGGAACCCACCAGAGATGCTTACATTTGGATTCTCAATTCATGGCATTGATGTTCTAATTTCTGTAAACTGTTGATATGTTCAACAAAGTTGTTTGTTTCAGCTTCTCACTGTTGACTACTCTGCTCAACAAGATATTAGTATTCTTTTGTGCTTGAATTTGATGGAAGAAGATAAATTCACCATGGTAACTGATCTAAATTTTCCTGTTGCAGGCCTGGCTTACTACAATTTCGTTGGCACTATGTAAGGTTAGTGGGAACTTATTGCCAAATGCATTGATTTCAGATTACATAACAGAAACATTCATTTGTATTTGCTTCTACTAGGTAGCTCATTTGCATTCAATAACTTTTAACTTTTTTCACTGCAGAACTTTGCTTGAATTTAGAATTGTTGAAATGGTAATACTTAGTCTTACTATGTTCTACAGGGACACATCCCTGGCCCTTAAAATGTTGTTCCTGTCCAACCTTGCTTTTCTGAGACAGTGGGACAGCAGGGAACATCCCCTGGCTGTCCCCAAATTTTCCCAAAACCTTGAAATGTCCATGAAATGACACAGAATGTTTGGAAACATCCGCAAGACATTTGGCTGTCTGAGAGAAGGCCAGGGATATTTGAGACATCCCTCAATGGTCCCAGGGATGTCCAGGTGTCCCAGATGGAAAAGGGGGAATTTTCTAAAAACTGATCTCAACAGTTTGGATGTTTATTGCCAAAGCCTCATTTAGGTGAGAGTGATCTGCTGCCTATTATTTATGTTAGGGACCTTTCTTCTATAGTCACGAGTGCCAAAATGTTGATTTTGCAGGAGGCGTTCACCTATGCTCTGGGCCCATGGCTTTGCCCATCTAAGTCATGCCTGGACATTTTTTATCGTGACCTCTTCAACTGCAAATTGATATTGCGTTCCGACAGATGATGGGCATTAAAAAACAAAAAACCTATCGAAAACCCTAACAAAAACACATTTCAAAAATATTTTTTAATCCATACATATCTATGGTAAATTTTAAAGATTTTTATAAATTTTTCAGATGTTCGTTGAATTTCAAACTTCACGGCCGAAATTCGGCGAACCTTGTGACTTAGCTCTTGACTATGCAAGGGGCTGCCACTGTAGATGTCTGTTCTCATTTTATTTTCACTCTCTATTTCTATGCTATTGAAATCCCTTTAAATTAAAAAATGTTAGGTTTTTTCTTTCTTTTTTCAATGTTTTTCTAAGTTTCTTAATAATCCAATTTTTCCTAGTTTTTTGAAAAAATCTTATACTTTTGGTTTTTTAATTTTTTCCTGAAAAGGTTTTTGCTGCTATGATTCAGACACCTTTCCTTCACTCAATCTGCCAGCTCCAAGGATAGCATCTATTTCTTTCTCAAATTTCCTCCCGTAGCCTCTTGCCACCTCCAACCTTACTGCCACTAGCCTCTGATCAAGACGACATTGCACTTTCTTCACAATACTTTGAGCTTTAAGCACGTTGAAGCAACTTATATATGAGTTAAAACTTAAAACCTATAGGCTATATCAAATGTCCATGTATATGATACCATCTGCCTCACACAGCTCTTGCCATCCTTAATAGTATTTGAAGTGTTGTGAGATCCTTTCATATATTCCCTTTCTATTGAAACATTACGACACTAATGTAATATGATTTCTTTTAGTCCTTCACCACCCTCCTTTGCCATCCCATGTTGCGCAATGGCATTATGTTAATGTCAGTTTATTTAAGAACACACAATGCCATTATCAGGTGTATATAGTTTGAGGATCCCTATTAGTGTATATATATTGAGGATCCCTATAAGTGTATATATATAAGAAATTATACTATTGTCCCCTGGCCATCCTCAAACAATGGTCCCCAGAATGCTGCTCTGAAATGTGTATCCTGCTGTCCCTGTCCACGAAATGCTGTGGAACATAGTAATACAATAATGTGGTCTTTTGGTGCTACACCCTGATTTTAACTCGCTCATTTTTCTTTCCAGGTCCTGGATCTTTTAGATGGGTTGAAGAAAGAGGAGGAACTGGTTTCTGGCATGATGGAAAATAATATGCAGGTAATTGATAATAGACATGTGATTTTGACTTATCGAATCTTAAGACACAGTTTAATAAAGAAGATGTGCTCTTTCATGCTTGCTAATTATATGCTCTCTTTTCTACTTAAGCTATCTGAAATATAGAGATGCTTTAATTTTAGGGAACGTAAATTTTCAAAATTGTGGGAATTTTATTAGAACTACAGTCCGTTCCTATTCTAATGCTCATCTCTCTTAGTTATTTAGTTATCTCTATTAGTTTGCTTTCTGTTTCTTTTTCAGTAATGTCGGTAATCATGTCCTTGTGATTATCTCTTTCTTTTAGTCAACTCTATAATCACGTCTCCGTGATTATTGGATCTCTTTCATTGTAATCTATTTAGTCTTGGATCTTATGATAATAAAATAATCTCTGATGATTTACCGAACAAATTTTATAGATATATGGATTAGTATACAGTTGTATATAAATAGAGATGAGATCTAGAGAATTGAAATGTGGAAATGACAAATCTTTTGGTAATATATTTCTGATAAACAAATGGGTATTAATAGATTAATTAATGTCATTTATATTATCTTGTAAAGGATCTTAGGTCCCTTAGATTGATAAAGTTTCAGTTGTACTTTTCTAGACCATCGTCATATGTGCGATAATTCTTTATATGCAGATTCTCATTGTCTCTGTAGCAGCTATGCCTTAATCAATCTTATAGCATATACAATCAGAGTCGGGATTTGAGACCCTCTGATTCTGAACCATTTCAGTGCTGCCTGGTTAGCATTGAGTTTCCTCAGATCTCAGATCATTTGCACTAGAGTAGGTTGTTCTTGGCCTCTTGATTTTATTTAGTTCATCAACTACTATTCAGTTACACCAGAGTTTATACTTCACTGCACTGTTGATGCTGATCCTTCCAGCTTCTCGCACCTTTGGTTGTGGTTTAAGCCTTTGTTTGAGCAAAACGTTTCATTTATATGGTTGTTGTATGCCCTGAAGATAGATTGGGGGCACACCTTATTGGTCTTTTTAGGATAAATGTCACTAAACACTATACATTTGAATATACCAAGATCATGCCAGCCGGTTTGACAAGTGCCTAAAGAATGCCAAGCATATATTCTCATGTTTTGGGGGCATATCGTTTAGTTCTGAAGTGGGATTCCTAATTGATGTTCCATCTCCATTAAGCTTACACTCTATGAGCCTTATCACAGTTGGTATTCCTTCTCAACAGTAATGGCTACTTCTGAGGTTTTTGGATGGTACATTTCAATTATCTTACAGAGTGCTGCCTTTGATGCTATTGTTTTGACTTTCTTCAAATTCTTAGATTGCTCCCACAAGAATTTGGGCTTCTTCAACAGCAAGAAAGTATTTATTCTCCTCAAATAGCAGAAAGTACTTTACAATACTTTACCAGCATCTGATAAAGATGCAGAAACTTCATGGGAACATTGAAATCTATTATCACATCTAGTAATTTACTAGTGTTATGTAGCGTCCCTTGCCAAATTGAACGATAATTTTTCCAAACACTTAATATGACACAATTCATTTGTCAATTAAGTGGACACAAACTGATAATGTTTTTTGAGCAATTTGCCATAATAAATATGGTGGATTTTAACATATATTCATTAGCAAGACATAACACATCACTGGATTTTGCAGTATAATGAACAACTCTAAAACGATTGAAAGTTGAGAATACAATGACTGAAATAGACTTGCAACTTTATTCATCAAACCCCACACATTCTATAAGATGTATTACATCACAAAGCATCATTTAAAAGGACTGTAACAGCACTAATTTCATCAATTTTTGAGCATAGATAAGTTTGATTACCAAGTATATCAACCTAGATTTAGCTACAACAACATATAGTTGCACTTTCCTTATCATATCCTATGATATTAGACTAAACTACAAACTAGATACATGAATATATATGTTCCCAAATTCATTCCTTTAGAAACCCTTGCCAATAAATGCAATAATAAATCAGCTATTGCATTATTCAGAAACCCTTATTGCAATAATAAATCAGCTACTGCAATAATTCAGAAACCCTTATTCAAAATTACAATAATACATCAGCTATTGCAATTATTCAAAGCCTTGCAATAATAAACCAGCTATTGCAATAATTCAGAAACATGCAAAATACATTAGTTATTGCATAAATTACTTAGCTTCTCAAACAAGCAGATTTGCAACTTCAGCCTTCAAAATTATCTTCATTAAGCAATGTGTTTCCTGCCTAAAAACACCATTAAACCTCCCGACTGTATATTGCAACAGTGAAGAGATTGTAAGCCAAGAGGGATTTCGTCCTCAAAGCCCTTTGAAAAGTCAATCTCTCAATGATACTGAAATTCATTAATAATTTTCTCTCTACCAAGCATCCTCCCCAAATGAGCTCTCCACTCCCCTTTATATAGAACTCCCTAATCTTCTAGAAAGACCCAAGAAGAGTGTTCAAGAAGCTTTTAGAAGAATATTTTAATATTCATTGATGTGACTCCTTGATGTGATCCCTTGATATGACTCTTTGATGTGACCTCTTGATGCGACCCCTTGATGTGACTCCATATGACCCCTTGATGTGACCCCTTGACCTTGATGCGACCCCTTAATGTGACTCCTTGATGTGACTCTCTAACACTTAAGTCACCTTTTGAAGATATATTAATAAAGTGACTTTATTAATTTATCATTAATATTACCCTTTTGACTTTGCTCTTTTTGCCTGGTAATATTAAATAATTAAAATAATGATTACTACTTAAGAGGGCTGGAAAACGGGGACATTACATGTTATGATTTGATAGCTAGCATATCACATAAATACAAAATTATGTAAGAATGTTGTAGGGAATATCGAAGCATGCCATGTGCTCTCCAGAAGCAGGAATGAGGGCACAATTATGTTTATCTGTCTATCACCCTGTGGCTAATGTTTACTTAGGTTTTGAGGCTAATGAAAGTTTGGTAAAATCTCCTTAGTTTAGCATTGTAAAACATTGATCTTGAGCTAAAATCTGCTCTTAAAAGTGAATCCTGTTTCATGATAGCCATCCTGTTTCATGTACCCCTGCCTTAGCAAAAGATTACGTGGATGGCATTTCTCTTGAACCATGAAGAAGGAAATAAGAAGTAATCAGGGAAGAAATGACTAATTTTGCAACAAGACTTCTCACGAGTTTCTGAAATTTGTGGCCATACAACACTTTGCAAGACAAGTATTTGCAATCAATGTCCTAATCCAATTTCTTGTAAAGGAAACGTGCATCAATGGGCTGTCATATTCAAGGTGAGGGATTGCTGATTCCTGTAAGAATAGGAACTTAATATTTCTTAACCATGTATTGAGAACTTAATTATTTCCTTACTTCTCTTTTACAGAACATAATTCTGAATGGAGTGACATGAGCTGTATAAAAACAGTTTTCAAGCTGTAGTTTTATCTTCCTTCTTGTCTTCTTTCTGTTCATTGGATTATGCATGATTGGGCACAGCAAGTTAGAAGAAAGCTACGGAAATAGCAATATGTGGGAAGTTTATTGGTTTGAAAAATAAGTTATATAAATGGTGGTATATACTATAATTAAAGCAGGTGCAGTGAAAAAGAAAATTAAAAGGAAATGTATTGTAAATACAGTTTTACTAAGGTGTTTGTAGATGCTTTGGTTCTTAATCTCTCCTTTGCAAGCTTCCAGTTTTTGGTGTTTATGCTACCTATGTTCTTAAAATTTTATACAATAATCCTGGACCAAAGACCTGCGTACATTCTTTCAATTGCTGATATGTGAAATAAAAAATGTTTATGAGAGACAAACTTTTCCCAGATCAGACTAGTGTGGAAATAGTAAAGTGAATGGGAAAATGGAAAGCCATTCAGGTAAAATAGTTGGTGCCCTTCTTTTTTGTTTCAATAACTTTTATAAGTTATCCAATCAACTTTTCTGATTTGTTTATCATAATTTAAACTACAGCTATGATAAAATATTCATTACCACTTGTAGCAGAGTAAATCGGTGTCATGCCATGATATTTGATGTCAATTTTATGAAGCTGGATTGAATTTAACTTGCTTAATAAAAGTATCATTCTTATATGAGATTGATTGGTCATTGGCCATACGTTGTGTTTAAAATAAAGCTTACTGAAGTTGACATGACAGAATGGCCAAAATGAGTTGATGAGAACGATGCTTGAAGAGCGATCAAAAAAAGCAGAGGCATGGCACAAGGATGCAGCAAGGAGATCGCAATTTGAGAAGCCAATGCAGCCTATCACATGTGCTACTTTTGCTAAGGATGTTCTTGAAGGAAGAGCAAATCCCTTAGATGTAAATGAGCATAAACATAAGCCTCTGTTGTTTGGACCTGCCAGTCAAATAAGTGGCAACTTGACCACTGAAAGAGAGCAAATTGCTGCTCAAGTGTTTCAGCCAAGGCACAGGTTGGTATGCTTATCATGCTTGATATTTATGGCTTTAAAGTAGAAATCAATTGAAAGGATTTCTTTTTTTCTAATCAATGGGCAAACCTGAATTTCATTCTAGAATAAGATGCTTTTACATCATGATGAAATTATATTTTGCTTAAGCTTTATTTCTTTCCAATCTTGCCATGTGTTTGTTCTATCCCAAAATTACTTAAAAGAGATGGATGAGTTTGGCTTCAGATGTCATAAAGTTTTCAGAAGATTTTGAGCATTTAAAACCAATTTTTCTGTAACTTTATAAAATCTATGCTAACCAATGTCACCCAGTTTATTGTTGAGATTTTCTATGTTATAGAAGCCAGCGTGATGGATGAACATAGACTTCATAAATTTGATGGTGAACATTTTTTATGTTTTGTATCTAATCTTAGCTCCAAAAAATATCAGAACTTGTGAATGATGGATATTTGTGTGCTTCCTTTGTGTCTGTAGCACATTGTTTTCTTGTTTATAAGAATAAAAATCAGTAATTGAAGCTTATGCTCACTCTGTTTATCGTGCAAAATGTATAACATGTCCTTACATGTAATGGGACATTTCATTTCTTTTTTTTCTGTATTGAGACTTCCCATTCATAGTGTTGGCGTTACAATTCGCACCTCTGTAGTGCATATTGGCAACAGATAGCTAGTCTTTTGGCGCCCATTGTGGGGCATAAGGCAAGAAAACTTCAAGAAAAGCTTAACGCTTTTATGTCACGGGAATGACCATTTGGCGTCCTACTGCTCCAGTTCAACAAACAGGACTTACTCCAGCCATCATAAAGCCGAACTTTGTACTAATTCAAGGCGAGCAGTCAGACATCATCAGTAGCCTGCGAAGTTTTATCTTTGATAATCATACATCATCTACTCAGTGGAGGAACGCAACCACTACTCTGGACAAAGAAGAAGAAAGGGCGGATCTTGCAACCGATAGACCAGTTTTGCCACCATCTGCGTGGGAATAAATCATCCTGGCTTACCAAGAATACACGAGAAGGAGAAATAATCCTCTCTTTCAAGAAGAGCCGATCTTTCAAGAGGTTCTTGAGCATTTCCTAGAAAGACCTGAAGCAGAATCTCCAGTCCTAGCTGAAGCAATGGGTGACAACAACAATTGAAATAACAACAATGCAAGGAATGTAAGACGTCCAACCCCATTACCTTGGGGTGACAACATCAGACCATTAGCCTTGCAAGGACACCATGAGCTGCCCAAGGGATCGCGAAAGCACTTCCCCTCGATTTCGCGGCGACGGGGTTCGACACCCCGATGAACACATCACGACATTCACAGCGGCCTGTTCCGTTTTGCATGTTTCACATGAAGACATTGCCGTCCGTCTCTTTGTTGAGACCCTTGAGAATAATGTTGCAAACTGGTTCAATCATCTTGAACTAGGCATTATTACAAGCTGGGCAGTCATGAGCGAAAGATTCTTGGCAAGATTCAAGCCCGCCGAAGACAGTCATCAATTATTTGCACAACTCTCAAACTCAAAGATGGAGGCACATGAACCGATGAGGGAGTTTGTGGCTAGGTTTAACCGCCTTGTCACACATCTTTCCCATACTCTCAATCCATTCAATGAGATTTTGATGAGCAGCTTCATCAACGCACTCCCGTTAGAAATAGCCTTTTTCTTGAAGACATGCCATGAAGTAGATTTACAACTTGCACAACACACACCAGATCCACATGTCCGGAAAATCAAAGGATGAATCAGATCATGGGATTTGCTGATGCTGCTCCAAGTACAAGTTTCGTGCCTTCACCAAACGCAAATGTTTGTTTCACCACAGATGGACAACTTTGATGGTGTGAGAACACCCCCTGTTCTGTACTTTACACAAACAGTTTTGAAGCCCAAATTTTTTTCAATGTTCACTAAAAGACTGCACTGGCATTTTGTCAAACAGATTCCAACCTACTGTTTGGTACTTTGATAAATTGTTTCTTTACTGTCTTGACGATTTTTTTGTATGCAGTTTGCAAATTATACATTTCTTGAATTTCACATATATCCCATTCCAGGAACAACATACTCAAGCATCATCATAAAATTTGCTTGTACAGAATACGCTCAGCAGATTCAATATTCAACTCAGAAATTATTATTTAATAACAGAACATAGTTTTCCATAAATTCATTACATACTATTATTCTGCTGACCTGTGACAATATATATATATATATATGAATGTCCCTGAATAACTTTTATCTTTCCAGCAGCTTCAGCCACGTCCTCTTCCAATGTGTCTCGGCAAGAATGAGGCATGTGATATTGTGAAGTCCGATATCTTTAATAAGCTCCTCCTGTCATCATCGGAAACTTCCTAGTAGTAATATGAAATTATTGAATTATAGCTTGTATCGGACCATTTGCTGATTTTCCCAAAAAATCATGAACTTTCTTCCAATATGCTGGCAGTGGCTATTATATTAATGTTGACAACTTCTTTAATCCAGCTGAAGCTTCATAGATGTTTCCTTCCCAGTGGCAGAGTAAGGATGAGACATTTCTTTGTCTCCAGTTATATTCTTTAATTCCGATCCACATAAGATATCGGTTATTAATCTTAACCAATTCTTGAATGATATGATGGCTTTATACAATAGCCACGTCAAATGAGTCGGTCTTTGATTCCCGACACCTCAACCAGAGCAATCACTAAATTAAGACATCACTGTTTTCAAAGCGTGCACCCATTCTCAAGCAACGATATTTTTAATTCTGATATTTTCTTTACCAACTCAACATGACTGTTCTGGGCCACGTCACTCTCTCTTAAGCTATTGCCGCTTTCTGTAGCTTACGAGCATTTAGTCCACAGTTTTCTGGAACTCCACCGTTTATTTATTTTTTATCTTTTTAAACCTGAAACATTGTCTATCTTAAAAAACCAGGCCATGTAACTTCCTTTCCAGCTTTCACATAGGCAATACATGGCTGACTCTTAATGTTTCTTTCACCGCAGGCTCCCAACATAGCCATCTGTGTCTTCATTTAATAAAAACCGATTCTTTAATCTTAGTACCGGCCCCCTTTAAAGAATGGTGTTTATGTTACTAATCAGGCCTCCATTCCCCTTGACATACAGAAGTTTCTTGAAAACTGCTTTCCAAAGATTTCCCGACTCTTCCCTTGATATGTATTGTTTCCCTTATATGACCAGGTGGAGCTATCAACCTTTTACACGATGAAAATCGACTCTTAATATAAATTCCATCGATTTGAATGAATCGACCATTACAGTGTTCTACCGCTTCAAAGAATAGCCACCAAAGCTTAGAGACTGGAAATTGCAATTGATATTATGTGACCTTTCTCCACGTCACATTAATACTTACTGCCATGAGTCTTTTGTGTAAATGTAATCAAATCTTTCTCAGATAGGATCCTAATAAATCTAAGGAAACACTAAGGTCTGAAATTCTGTGTGAGAATTCTAAGTCAAAAACGATTTCCAGATTTTTCTCTTTTGCTGAATGTGCTGATTGCAGAACATTAATAAATTTCGATGTTTGCATATCAAGGATGGAACCACCTTTTGTATGTTAGGAGACCCGCCTCTAAGAGACGCATCTCTTGAGAGGACGTGTCTCCACCGCTCAAGGGACGTGTCCCTTTGGGCGTGCGGGCTTCACTTACAACCGATTAATATTCGGTTTAAACATCTTAAATATAACTTTATATATGTGTGGTGCGGATATTTATTTATGAGTTCCAATTTTTATTGAACATTTATTTATTATTTCGAATTTAAGCAGACTTATAAATTCGATTATACTTATTTTATTTTTCTAGAAATATGTTAAATATCGATCATATATAAATGATGATAACGCTATTCAGCAATCATCATTTATATTCTGACCGAAGCTATATTTCATTAACATTTTGAAACTGTGTTGGCAAGTTATGTGCCTATCAGCTCCTTCCTTCAAAACTTTTACTCCCAGGAAAGGATGGCAACTAAATTCAAGCAAACTTGAATGCAACGGCAAGACCAATATACGTCTACCATCTTAGACTTCAAACAATACCAACTTATCCCACAGTAAAATACTAACCTTTAATTAGTGATTCTGTACATTTATGGTTCACTAATTAATCTGTAAATGACCCATGATACTTCTGTCTTGGAAAGAATTGAATCCAAAATAAAGATTAATTAACATCAAAACCATGATTCATAATACAATGGTTCGGCATCAAGGAAAGAAAACATTATCTCCCTCTAATTAAATTCTGCTGACATTCATTTTGAACAAAATAGAATTATTCAAAACAAAGAACATCCGCAAATCTGAAATGTAATACCTTGATTAAACTAATAGAATTCATGTAAAGCTCTTGCATAGTTCCTGATTTAAAACTATCAGCGATCACCCTGGGAATATCTCTCAATTCCGAAGATGATGTTACCCTGTGAGAAGATTTCTGTCCTCACAAAGTCTTGGAGTTTCTCCAGCCACAAACCTTTTTTCAAAAACCAAAATTCTACCTGATAGCAATGAGCTCCACAATTCTTTTATTCAACCTCTCCTTGTAACTCCTGGTGACTGTTGGAATTCTCATTCTTTTTTTTTTTTCACTTTATATTTCAATTCATTTGAGAATTCTCTTTTTAAAAGCAACTTAATTAATTTATTTGGCTTTTCATGACTTAAGCTACTTTTGCTCCACTTAAATAATTAATTTAAGTTGTCTATCTTAATTTAAGCTTACCTTTTTCCAACAACATTAAATTAATTATTTAATTTATGCTGACTCAAAATTGGGGACATTACAGTCTGCCCTTCTCAAATATTGCTTGTCCTCAAGCAATGTCAGCACAACTACGAACTCCCTGTTTGAGACAACTAGAAACCAACTGATTTGATAAAGTTGAGAGGAAGGTAGGGTGTGCAGAAAAGAAAAACAAAATTATTTGATAAAGTTTATGTTAGGTTCACCAATCATGTGCTGATGGAAAACCACAACATGCGACATCTTGGGGTCTAGCCAGAGCAAGCTACAAAAATGCCAATAGAAACCAATCTATGACCCAATCCTTTGCCTGCACCTTGGCTCAACATGCTCTCTCAAAACTTGCATCTCTTGTTATTCTAAATTTCTTGTTGAGAGCATTCAGTTGGTTGACAATCAATGGTGGGAAATGGGTAGAGGAAAAAACCAACTCCCACAATCCACTATCTATATTGAGCTGTAACCATGACACCCTAGGTTGTTCCTAAGCATGGAAATTGTGGGGATTTTGCATGGACGTATGTAGAGTGTGTTTGCCTAAGTATGTTTTTGGTATTTGAGATGTTTTTGGTACAAAATAAATGCTAAGCTAAGTAGTAAAGTAGATTTACGCTACTTGCAGAAAGCAGGAAAGATGAATGCAACTAATGCCATGTTTTTGTCTTTTAAGTGTCCAAATTTTAAATCAATGTAATTAAGATGATGTGCATTCTAAGATGCAAAATTCTTCCTAGAATGTCATTTTCCTAAATGACACTTTTTAAAATACAAAAATGCAAACTTGACAACTTTTCAATGAAATGCAGCTGAAATGCAGCAACTGCTTCAATGGGAGTTTTATGACAGAAGACGGGTGCTAAAACTTGCTGGTTATGAGAGGGGCTGAAGACAATATCTATGGCAATCAAGACAAAAATATTTGATCTCTACCAAGAATGAAATTGAATGATCCTTAGACAAAGATTCTGTGCAGATAAAACAGCAGGTAGAAGGCTACCTTAAACAAGCTGTCACTGCAATTTATGGCTTAGCAATATTTTAAATCTTGAATCCTGAGATGCTGATCAAAAGAATTGTTTTGAGCAAAAATCAGCACCATGTTTTTGTTTTGGCAAGGTTCCTTAGTCATAAGACAGCAGGGACTTGATTGAGATGCTGGGATCGACAAAATCCTTAGGTGGAGGCTTGCAAGATGCTGGTTTGACAGCAGTTGAGGATCCTAGAATGAATTAAACACAGGACAAAACAATAAAAACACACAGAATCCTCGTCTAATTCTAACAAAAATCAATTCCAAAATTGTCTAAACTAAATGCCGCAGACATAGAGCCAATTAAGATGATGGAAGTCCTCAGATTGAACCTAATTTGATCTCTGTTGCAAAACAAATATCCTCAGAATTTCTAGTGGTGGCCAGGGGCCAAATGATGTTGAAATCTTTTTCACTTTCACACACTTGCAAAATGAATGAAACCTAGGGGAAAGAGTGTGAAACTGAAGTGATTATGGTTACTAGCATAGGGAGGAAGTGTTACAGAGAAAGAGAGTAAAGGAGTGGGGATTCACACATTACAGATTTAGCCACCTAGAAATCATATGAAACCACCACTTTTCAGTAGACTGATGGTTATGAGACTGATGCTATGGTTTCACCAAAATAGTGAAATTGCAAGGACAGAGCTAGGAAAATTACTAGTTTAATTAAGGTCAACAGCTCAACTAAGCTCAACTATTTTCAAGGTTGTTCAGGTTTCCAACCATCGGTATCCATTGATATAGTTTATCCAGTGCCAACACCTTCAAGAACTCTTTCAGCCCAAAAGGAAGTTGATAAAGCTATGAGGTTCATTGAGCATGTCCAACAATAGTCCAATGCTAAGTACATTGAGCACATACAAGTGCAAAACATTATGTGAAAGTCTGCGCCTAAGTACAAGGAGCTTCATGTTTAACATTGAGTGCAACACACCTTCAAAGTTGGTGACAAGGTATAGCTTCATTTGCAGAAGGAGAGTCTCATAGGACCTTATTGAAAAAATAGTTATAAAAGGATGTATAAGGAATAAGTATAAGAATTACAAATGAAACTTTGGCATACTATGTAAAGTTTTTTGTGAGTGCTTAGGATTTGGGTGGAGCCCATAGACCATTAGGGTTAAGGTTTGTGGCATGTAGATTGAAAACAAGTTTTGATTTTTAAAAAAACATTGACTTTTTCATTTTCCTGCTATGGGGGACACTTGGAAGTCTTGGGGACAGTCCGGAGACTCCTCAGAGTCCCCAAGCCATCCCTAAACCAGGGAGACATCCTAGAAATGTTCCCTCCTTGAGGGGGATGTCCTGGAAACATTCCCAAATCTTCAGCAACGGTGGTGGGACAGCGGGGGAACATCCCCCACAAGTCCCTGTATACTGGGGACATCCTTGTCCTGGAAATGTTGGAATTTTGGAGGGGGGCACATCCCTGTGGAGCACTGGTTGTCCCTCGGTCACGCTTGGGTCCCAGATCAGTAATTATTAATTATGAGATGAACTTCTTGTTGCTTGTTATAACATTAATTTGCTGGCATGCAGTTTGATGGTTGCAATTAAAATTTTCTGGTGTGAGGGAAGGAATAATGCAACAAGATTTTTGGAGAAGGTTCCTCCAATCTAAAGGAAAATGTTTTCAATGTTTAATTTTTTTTCTATTTCCTACATTTTTGAAATACAAATGGTAATAGGGTATGTAGTATGGATCAAGTTTTTTTCTGCCCTCATTTTAAAATTTTACTTGTATTGATGAGTAAACTGACTGTCCTTCATTTAGAATGACCAGAGAACTAAGTTGCAGCCTGCTTTCCTTAGTGTCCCGTGGAATGTCCAAAGATAATAGGTCTCTAATTGAATGAAACCTGGAAATTTACCAGCAGGATTGTTAACTGAAATTATATTCTTAGCCATTCCTGTTTGCATGTTACTTCCGGTAGAAACTTCATGCAAATAAGTCATCTCTTGCATCTTCTCTTTTTTATTCTATTTTTATTGCAAGAACTAAGAGTGCTATTCAAAATGTATCGAGCTCTGCTATGAAGTTTTTCTGATTAGTTCAATTTTCACACCCTTTGCCTTAACAATCATCGTCAATTCTAGTTTTCAAAGAATATTTCTTATTTCTGGTAATAGCAAAGATGGTAATTGTAAAAATAGCAGTTGAAAAAAGCTATGTACTTCTAAAAAATTGTATATGAAGGATTCAGATTTGGCACATAGCATTTTTGTATGCTCACAAGTTAATTGAAGAGAGTTCTAAATATTGGTTCTTGCCACCTCTGTGTGATGACTCCAGGATGCCTACTATGAGTATTGAGGAGGCTGGAATGCGGGAAATGGACATGATGAATAAGTGGCAAGAGCAAAATGCAAAATATCTTGCAGAGGCAAATTCCTCTTGGTTTAAAGATGGTCAAAAGGAAGTGACAGATGATGATGAAGCTGAGGAAGAAAAGGCCAGGGCTTGGGATGACTGGAAAGATGATAACCCTCGAGGAGCTGGAAACAAGAAGCTTACTCCTTGTGGCTAAGTTTGTAGGGTAATAAGTGGTGTTTATATATATATAGAACATCCAGAGGAGCTTCTGCAAATATGTACTTACATGTTGTGCAGGAGTTTTATAATATTATCATATCAGCATTTTCTTTTTCAAACCTATAGGCTATTTATTTTCCTCTCTTGCAGGAGTACTAGGAAAAGTAGGTAATTGGTTTAATATGTGCGTACCAATAGTTGATTGATCTTTTCTGCCATCTTAAAATACTTATTTCTTGTAACGTTGGAAGCAATATTTTCGCTCTTTAAAAGAGACACTCCGTAATTTTTAGCATGATTAATACAATAATTTCTCAGCATAACCCATCTTATTTGATGTTATTAGGAATAGAGAATTTGCTTTGCTTTGGAATGATTTGTTGCCTTTGCTTGCTGACAAGAGTGTAATTATTGTAAATGGGGTTGTTACTGTTAAAGTTCAGTTCATGGGAGTGACTTTATTTCTTTATTGTTTTTGTTTTTGCTTATTGATATTGAAGAAAGCCAAGGATTCTATGTTCCTCAACTGTGGTTTGCTACCGTCTAGTTGCATAGGTGCTCCCCATCGGTCAATTCGGCTTGTTTCTACATATACAAGGTTGAGATATAAAGTCAAATTTCATGTCTTTAAGACTAGTTCTTCTCTGAATGGAAATAGCTGAATACATGCTTTAAGCATTAGAGATCCAAAATATATTCATCCTGAACTACTGTAATCTTACAAAAATGCCTAGTCAAACAATTACTCGTGATTCTTATTATTTGTAACTAGTGACTGCGAGCAACATATTTTCCTTGAATGCAACAAGAAAATGTTATTGGTATAGCAATTGCTGTGGCTTAAAGTAATTAATGCCATTCATTCACCCGATAACTATAAAGCTTTCTGTGTATATGAATGTCGATCATATGAAATAACTCACTGTTCAAGGCCTGATATAAATTAGGACTAGAAGTTATTTATTTTTCATTTCGATCTTTAATTTAATGATTTTCATGGCTGCTTATCATCAAGAATAAGATTGGGCATAACCCTGATTAAATCTAATGGTTTTGTTTAAAATTCTGATACCACACCAACTTAATTTATTTATTTGTCGACTCTTGAATGACATAGCCCTGCTCGTCCTGTTGGAGAGGGGGCCTTTAGGTACTTCTCCGACAGCAGGTAATCTATGCTCTCAACCTTTAGGTAGAGGGACATTAATTACTTGAGTCGTAGCTCTGTATATTGTACTTGTATGTTGATGTGCATAAGAATGCCCATCGCCTTTACGCAACTTGCAATATGAAAAAAAGTATCGTTGCATATCATGCCATTTCTCGTTCTCTTATTAATCTATTATATGTATTGCAGTTTTGTTCATGTTGAGACCGTAATGTTATTGTAGAAGAAATTTGATATTGATGTTAATTTATATATATTTTTAATTTGTCGCAACATAAAAAAAACTTGTTTTTCATTGTAGTTGTATTTGTTATTCTGAATACTAGCATAGTACAACTAAAGCAAAACCAAGACGCGTACATTTTTAGGTGGTTGGATGGTATATGAGTCGAACCAATGCCAATTGGTTTAGGTCTCATGGAATTAGTAGTGCTTTTGGAGATTCTAAAAGAAAATGCCTAGAGAAGTTTCCTTTACAAGATGAAATATGTTATTACATAGGTGTCACATCCTTTTTTGCATTTTAGACCATATATTACAACATTAAAATCTATTAGATCGTATAAGTTGACTTGTTATATTTTTATGTAACGGGATATATGACACTTCAAATTATTATTAAATCGTATATATATAATGTTTATTATAAAAATATAAATTAATGTAGAATTTTTTCAAAGATGCAATACAATTCTTTCTAATTTTAAAATATCTTTAACAATAAATTTAAGATTTTGACATTTTTACTAATAGTTATCATTGCTTTATATTAATATATATGATTTATAATATTTATTTTAAAAATATATTAATTCAATTTTTTTTCAAAATAAAATATAATTATTTTTAACTTTAGAATATTTTAACAAAATTTATTTTTAATATAAATTTAGAAACTTCTTGTTAATTGTAGAGTAAATTTAAGATTTTTAGATTTATTATTAATTATCAATGTTTTCTAATTTTACATTATTTGATTAATATATAGAAGATATCCATATGACTAATAACATAACAAGTTTTTTTAATTTTTTTTTTTATAGTTTATTGACGACCTTTCAATTTTTCTATAGATTTAACTTTCTTTGCTTGTAGATTTAACTTTCTTTGTTTGCAAATTTATTATTTTATGTTCATGATTCGTTATAACCTGTTTTATATATTGCATGCTTGTAAATTACAACATTAATAATAGCAAATAAAAAGTGATTGATTGCACTAGACGGATGTCTTATGACATGCATGGTCATTAGGTGCAATAGTGAATTTCCTAACATTATTTCATGGTTTTACTTTTGCCATTTGCAGTGGCATGAGAATTTCTATAACCTTTTTAAATAATCCATTCTATGCACAATTTGTTATTCTTGCCTTCCACGATAAGTTGTAATATTCACTCTATTTATTATTTTTAATTTTTGCATCTCAATTTAAAAATTATAAAAAAAATTGTTCATTTTTTTTGAAGAAGTTATGTTTTTGTGTTTAAATATAAGCAAATTATATATTGAAAGTTTATGCTAGATTATTATATTTTTTATTGTTTATTTGGTATTTTTAAGAATTGCGATTCTTATAAAAAATACTTAATTAATTTACATGATACATAATAATATATTTTTTAAAATAACCAAATTATTTGCATTATTTTAAAAATAGAAATTTATATTTTGTTTCATATTTAATATGTATGATTAGTAAAAATCACTAAAAATATTTTAATATAGAAGATTTTCTATAGAAAAATCATAAATTGATTTTTTTTTTACAATTTCTATTTTTCACACAACGTCAAATGAAAGACATTTAAATAATCAAACCATCACAAAATTTTATTTGACAGGTAAAGGTGGCTGTCAAATTTCAGGCCTGCTCGTTAGTGATGTCCATGTTAGACAACCTAGGTGTGGAAAAAGCAGCGATCAAAAGGGACAAGAGACATGGTGCCAATATAGGCACTATGTGAAGGTATGGGCACCCATTAAATTGGGTGAGACTGGTGACAAAGGATGACATGGGTGTCCATTACCCATTAAAGGCTCTAGAAACTTCCAAGACAACGCAATGGGTAGGTGAAAAAAAAAACTCTAGAACTTTTGACTACATACTCCATGCTTGCATCATAAGGAGAGCTCGAAAATACGTGATGGACATCCATCAAGCTAAAATGAATGAGGAATTTTGTTAGGGGGAGAGGGATGCATGAGAGAGATTGTAAGAAATAGGAAGAAGGCAGAACTTCATAATCATTGCCAACATCCTCCCTACTTGTGATGAAAAAGAGAGCAGGAGGATGTCTAAAAGTAGAGTGAGATAGATTGTAGGCACATTTAGTGTTGTGACAGATAGGGATGATTTAAGGGGAGATGGCATGCAAAGAGAAAGTGAGAAAGATATTAAAACAAAAGGAAAATGCAGAGGAAAGGTGCAGGGGAGTGAAAAGAGGGGAAATTGTGGAGAGAAAGGAAGAACATTTCACAATAAGCTTGCACCACAAGCATGACAACTAGTGGGCTCGAATGACCACCTTGGTTGATATAGGCACATAGGGAGCGAGATTTGCATGCCATATTGATCGTTGTTGCTGTTGGTAGATGGTCAACGCTCCCCTCGGGATTTGTGACATGGACTAACCTCCTCCTGTGGATCCGTTAACTCTGGCAATTGTATCGGGCATTAATAGGTCGATCTTTTGGTGCAACGACAACTATGGGCCAACAAGTGGTATCAGAGCCAAAGGTATTGAGTTCAAATCCCCTTGGCTAACGTTGAGGGGGACTTTGTTGGCAGATGGTCAACGCTCCCCTCGGGATTCGTGACATGGACTAACCTCCTCCTGTGGATTCGTTAACTTTGGCAATTGTATCAGAGATTAATAGGCCGATCTTTTGGTGCAACGACAACTATGGGCCAACAGTTGCATGGAGGAATGATCGAGCAATTTTCATTGTACAACAAAAAATATCTTCAAGACCAATCTTAGAGCTAAGAATAATTCCTTTTCACAATTACCTTGCAAAAGTAAAATAAAATAATAGTATTGAAACTTTGAATATCTGCTCTTTTTGCCAAGGAAAATCAATCAAGATTGATTTATGCTAATGAAAAGGTTGTGGATATTATTTTCGATTGTGGCACTATACCATCTAGTCTCTTTTTCTTACGAGTTTCTAAGGCATTTGTATCAAACCTTATCAAATATAATCTGCAACAGGGCATTCCCTAAGACCATACTTTTGTAAGGCATATATACATATAATTGTTCATTGCATGTTTATTCGAGATGGTAATACGAATGCCACTATCATGTCTCAAAACATATGGATTATCATAATGTAGAATTTATAACATGTTGAAACATCTTAATTTATAACTCGTAGTATATTAACTAGATTGACATAGGAAGGCCTTGTCTTATGGAAAGTATGTTACCCTCTATAATTGGAAAACCTGTATGGTCTTTGTGACTATTAATATTACCATTTTTTTGGGTGTACCTCCATATGATGATCTGATAGATACATTGTTTCCACTATGTCGAGCATGACTTAGGTATTGGTTAGGCTTAATCAAATTATTGTTGTATACCTTCTTATAGTTGGATAATGCACTATAGTTTACATGGCATATTTATCTTGAAGATAATAGTTTTAAAGACTTTGACAATGGTATATGATATGAAGTTTGTTTAATAAGTCTTAGTATACGATTAGTGGATGAGTTTTAAACATGAGTTCCTTATATTGGTAATTCTATTAAAAAAACATATTATGATATGGTTGGTATCCTAACATGTTGGTGTATCAAATCAAGCCATCATTCAAGCCAATTCATGCAAGATCAAGCTCCTTAGATGTGTTAAGATTTCAGTCCTTTAAGGGTAGTTATTAAGGATTTGGTGAATTGTGACATAGCATTGTTCATTTATCAATTCCTTCAGTTTATCATTATTTTTATCAAGGTTTAATCACCAAACTAGGGTTTGACCAAGGCGAACTCCTATTCACCCAAAAACAAACATTTTTCTTCTTTTTTTGTATGCACAAATTTACAGGTGAAGAAGGATTGAAAATCAATCAAAAGAACAATTTTGCAAAGTTGTCAAAGTTGTCAACAAAATCGTCAAATCACGAAAACTCACCTGTAGAGTTTATTTCTGACTTTTCGATAGTGGAACCTGGAGAAATCAAAAGCCTAGATCCAGGATTTGAGGATTGTAAAAGTAGATTTTGGACCCCTGTATAAACCCATTCACCCTAGGGTGAATCTATCCTTCAACAATGTTCAATACCCACTTTTGGTGCTAGGTACATACCACTTTTCCCTTCTCAGATCTATCTGTAGCTTGTTTATGTTTCTGTTATCATAATACTTTGCATTTCAAGTATTAGGTCACATAATTGAGTTTGTTATGCATTTAAATTTATCTCCCAAAACACTTTTTCCCAAACTCATCTCAAGATTGAAAGTCAATCTATCCTTAAGAGATCTCTTTTTCTAATGAAATTAGGGAAAAGGTGTGTTTGGGGTGTCCCTCCTTTGTCAACCATTCCATTTTGACAATCCCCCCAAATACACCCTATTTTTGTTCATTTCATTTTAGTGAACCCGACATTCTTACACTATAAGCTTTTTGATTTGGTAGTCTTTCAAACCCTAGATCTAGGATTTGCATTAGTTTGCATTGCATCTCATTTAGGGTTTCAAAAATTGCATTAGTTTACATCTCATATAGGGTTTTTAAAATTGCATTTTGCATCCTTTAAAATCTCAAAAATTCAGAAATATTACATACATATTGCAGTCCTTTTACATAGTGGTCTACATATTAGTGTTTTTCAATCATTTGCATCAAAAATTTCAAACAAAATTGTATCTAAAAAGTTGTCATTTTGCTTGTTGTTTGCCATCAAATTGCATTTACATCTAAAAATAAAAATCTGGAAATCTATAACCGAAAATATTTGTTTGCAAGTTGAAACAGAGACCTTATACATCAACTCAAAAAATTCCTTTAATTTTTTCAACCCCTATGCAAAGACCCATTTGCCCTAGGGAAAATTTGTCCTTGTACATGTCCATTTAAAAAAAAATTGGGCATTATCTGTCTCTGTTTACTTTATTTCTTGTTGTTTGCAGATCTCAGTTTCAGTTTCTGAAATTGCAGTTTTCTATAGTTGTTTGCATTCAAGTCAATTGGTCAAAACAAGTGCATTGTTCAAAAATAAAATTTGTATCCAAAAGACATCATTATTGCATTCTAAAATCAATAAATCCTTACATATCAGATCTAAAACTTTGCATCAAACTTAATTATGGATATGTGTTTTGGTAACATATGGATGTCCCTAAAAGCTTTGGTTGATGTTTCAAGTTGTATATTTGGAGATGATCCTAATACAATTAATAAGACTCATGAATCTTCACCTCCTAATGAATGTCCCCGTGAGGTGGACATCTTAGGGCAAGATGAAGATAACATGCAACAATTTATACAAGACTCCTTACATAACCTCGAGAACAACACATCCTTTTATTCCTTCCATGAAACAACCAACACCTCGTCTCATCCCATCACTTGATATGTTCAACCTTTTGCATCTTGAAAGTGAAACACAAAGCAAGCCTCAACCATCAATCATGAAAGAAATTGTTAACAAGGACAATAGTGATACCCATCAACTTAGAAGAGAGTTATGGTCAAGGCTTTAAAATCTTAAGCAAACAAGGATGTGACATAACCAATGAACATGAAATCCATCAATGACTAGAACAACAACCATCAAAAATACCAAGGGACTAGGATATCGAGGTTTTCCTCCTCCCGCTACCTCTCCTAATGGGAAAGGTATTCTCTTTCACAAAATTGTTTCACAACACCAATTAATGCCTCATCAGCATGATAGGATCACCTTAGATCCTCCATATCAACCTCAACAAGTTGCCCAATCAAGTAAGAAACCCAAGCCCTATAAACTCAAGAAGCTAAAATTTCCTTGTCCTATGTCAAACAATGAGAAAGTCTTACACACACTCCTTAACTAAGGAATCAAAACATTACCACCTATCAAAGAAAACAAAAAAAGAAAAAAGTACAAACATGTCTCATTGCCAATATCATAGAACTCTTGGGCATAGTATTAATGAGTGTTGTGCTTTGAAGAGGATCCTAGATGTATTTGATATCATTGATATAACTGATTAGCATGTACACACTTTTCTCCTTGCCATGTGATAGTTGTAGAATCATAACATGCTTACTATTACATGTATTACATTTCATGACAAATCATTTCTATATTGCAAGGAGCACATTCTCATCACCTATCTCAGCTCATCCTTGTCATACCTTTTTTGGCCGGGGGGAGGGGGGGGGGCAAGGGGTTAGATAGCCTTGTCCTAGTACATCACTCATTATTGCCGCTTTGGCTAGTCATCCGCTTTCTGTATATGATGAACAAGATTGGGATGCAAACAAATTGCTTTAGGTTGGCTCGCATGTGTCATAATAGCTTTATATCTATTCATGATGTGTGTAATGTGATCCCCGGTACAGTGTTGCTTGACATGTCTTTATGTTTGTGTGCCTACTTTGAATAACCCTTGTCACTCTGCTGGTGCAAGGATACAAAGGAGGCGAATTGGTTGTGACATTATTCTATTTGGATCTTCATTCTTCTATCTGTCTTAATCATTATTTTTTCACTTGTTTTGTGTTTTCCTTTTGGGGATGATGCAAATCGTTGAGACATTTAGGTCTCCTCCATGTTGACCCGAAAGGATTGTTTGTCTTCTCTCTCTATGTGTCATTCTTCCTTTGTGTTCATTGTTCCATGAGCTATTTGGGGAATGATGACGATTCTGAGATCGATTATAATTATAGAAAAAACACATGATATGTGGATCTCTTATGTATTATCTTAGGATTGCATATGGGGGGCAACCTCCTTTCCATGACAACTTTATTTGAAAACATATGTTTGGCATAGGGATTTACGAGTAAGCTCTCATGTCTCTTTTATCAATTGGCAATTATCATTTTCTAGTTTAAAGTAATTGCTCACAACATGGTGTTTAGCAATTTCTTTAAAGTGGGGGGCATTATGCCTCCTGCTTGTTGCTTGCTTAATGACATGACCTTTATTCAAAGTGTGGTATTCTTATTTGACGTGATGTATCTTCTTGTTGGTGACATTGGATTTGATGTCCTTCAAGAGCATGACCTTTCTTGGCATATGGCTTTCCTCTTAGTGGTAATGCTATGACTTGCATTCCCTAAGGTGCGAATATTTTATCTCTTGACTAGTCCTCTCTTGATGGTGATATTAAGTGTGATGTTCCCTAAAGTGATACCTTTCATGAACTAAGCAAAACCCCTTTGACTATCCTAAACTAAATTCTTGGCCACCAAGCATAATGCAACTTGCTTGTTAGTGGTGCCTTTATTTCATGAGTGTAGCATAATGCAACTTGCTAGCCTTGTGACCATCTTTTATAAAACCTTATCAAAGTTATCAAGGAGTCTAACTTTTGGTATGGTTATGGGTACACACTTGGTGTATATCGGACTACCCTTGACCATTGTGTGTTTCTCATATTGCCTTGGGGCTCACCTAGTGTATTATCAAATTACACTAGCCCTTGTCAGCATATCTTTGGACAAACAATAGGCTTGATCCATACCTTTTGGACAAACAATCGAAGCTTGATCCACCCCTTTTTTCCTCTTTAAATTAATTTTGACATTGTATGATGTATCTTGTGTTACTGCTGCATAAAAATGTCTCTTTGTGTCTTCGTTGGTTTTCTATGGGATCTTTGATTTTGGGTGCTTGATCCTCCTCCTCGATCCTAGTTATCTCATCTTTCTAAAAATTGTACAATTAGACCTCTCTTGACTTATTTGTCTACTTTAGTGTGAGTTTGAGTGTGGGATCATATGCTCACTAAAAGTGGGGGGTAAATGTAGTGTAGAAAAATGTACACCTTTACATTTTCACACTATGTTTGCATCCCCTTAATTAATTGGACTTAATTAAGCCTCTAGTGACCTAAATTATGTATTCCAAAGCCTTATTATTTCCATTTTTTGAAAGGGAAACCTATATTAAACAATATCCATCATTAGTTAAAACACCTTGGAAGTTGTGTTTCCTGGACTTAAGTCCTAGGACCCATTTGCCCAAGGTCCCCTTTAAGTGCCAAGACCCAATTTTTAATATGTTTTTGGCGACATTTTAATGATTCAAATTCAAGTTTCAAATGTTGACTTTTGGAATCTAATTTTCAAGAAATTAGATAAACACCTATAAATACAATTATTTTAACAATTCAAATCTAAGCAACATTATCTAGCATTAAGGCAGCTTTCACAAGAAAAAATATTATTGTCAAGAGTATTGAAGAGTATATTTATCACTCATCTATAGTAGCAATCAAGATCATATCATCATGTCAAAGTTCATGTGTGTTCATATGATGTTTTGGAGCTCATTGCGATGTAGGTTTCAAGCATTCAAGCAAGCATTCAAACATCAAATCAAGCCATCATTCAAGCCAATTCATGTAAGATAAAGCTCCTTAGAGGGATGTGTTAGACTTGAGCCCTCTAAGGGAAACCATTGAGGGTTTGATGAGTTGTGACATAGCATCAAGTTCATTCATCAATTCTTTCTATTTATCATTATTTTATCATCAAGGTTTAATTACCAAACCGAGGTTTGACCAAAACAAACCCCTATTCACCCAAAAACAAACATATTTCTTCTCTCTTTATATGTGCAGATTTACAAGTGAAGGACTGAAAACCAATCAAAAGAGCAATTTTGCAAAGTTGTCAAGTCACATAAACTCACTTACAAATTTTATTTCCGAATTTTTGACAGTGTAACTTGGAGAAATTAGAAGCCTAGATCCAAGATCTGAGGACTGCAAAAGCAGATTTTGGACACCTATATAGAGACCCGTTCACCCTAGGGTGAATCTATCCATTAGTAGTGTTCAAAACCCACTTTTGGTTCCAAGTACATACCACTCTACCCTTCTCGGATCTGCTTGTAGATTGTTGTTTTTATTTATACTATCATAATACTCTGTATTTCAAGTATTAGATCACATAATTGAGTTTGTTAATATATTTAAATTTATCTCCAAAAACAACCAACCAATCATTTTTGTCATAAGAAAACAACAGATCTTCCTAATAGGGTTGACTCACCTCAAGGTTGAAAGTCAATCCTATCCTTGGGAGATATATTTTTCTAATGAAATTAGAGAAAAGGTGTGTTTGAGGTGTCCCTCCTTTGTCAACCATTCCATTTTGATAATCCCCCCAAATACACCCCATTTTTCTTCATTTCAAGTTATAAGGGTCAAGTGCAAATATGATCTAGTTTGAGATCCAAGCTATTACAAGGATAAGGGGTTACACCATAAGATAAATGAAATCAAAAGGTTAAGAATAAAATTACTACTAATATTACAAAGTGTATATCTTTATATGAAGATATGATGAGCATAGAGTTGTCAATTGTCTTGAGTATGACTCAAAAATTGACTTTGTATAACCCAAGTTTGTAATGATGGACATATTCCTTTTAAGGTTTGAAAGGACACTATGTGGTTAGGGTGAACATTTAATATTTCATGAACTAAGATTATTTTAAAAGTATTGGGTTTCACTAGATGATATAGGATATTAAGATATTAAATATATATTATTATTGGATGTATATACTTGGATGTTGATCCAATGGATATAGTGTTGCCAACCATCTAAAGTCAACTTATGTATCAATATTGCTTAGAGTAAGTTTCTTACTATTGTGACATGTTTTGATGGAGATTGATGTGAAAAATTAATAAGATCATGGTGCTTGGTCATATTAGTCAAATATAATTTGGAGGCATATTAGGGTTTCACATAATTATCACATTGTGAATAGGTCTTGAGTAATACCTGTACTATTAGTAAATGTATCCTAATTGAGATATTTATTGTACTAGGTTATCCTCATATATGAATGTTTAAGGGGTTTCTCATTAGTATAATACATAGGTTCAAGATATCAAAAACCAATACACATGCAATATCTAAGATTACAAATCACGTTGTATACATGTTATCACATTCTAAGCCTAAATAGGACCCTATGTTATAAACTATGTGGTATTATCATCAGGGTACCAAATGTGGCACATTATCCTTGTTAGGTAATTGTAAGAGGTTCTAGGATGCTCACATTGAATTAGGAATAATAACTATGCCGAGGTTTAATTTGAGATCTTGACCTACATGGATGGAAGTGTCATGGTATGTGTTTACTATATTTGGAAAGGGCGCATATGTGTCCTTTGAGATACCTTGTATAGAGAAATATGTGTGACTTCGATCCCATTTGGATGCCCCTACGACCTCAAGTCCATAGGGAGATGGTTTAGGGGGAATAACTCCAAGGTTTGGGGTTGTTCCTTATCTTATTTGACCTTCTCTTTTTAGTAGGCTTTAGTTTGAGGCTGAAATGGGTATCAAATGGTTATGAATGAGTTAAAGAAATTTGATAACTCATATTTTATACACAAGATGACCTAAGTGCAAACCTTTGAGATATTTGAGTAGTGATAGGTAGTCATTGGATTGTGCTAATGATCAATGCCTAGGTTACTTTTAGGGATTAATTAACATTTGCCTGGTTCATAGAGGTGAAGGTAGTGGGCTACCTTGACTATGATAGGGTAATGGTTGCATGAGTAATTGATAGGGTAATGATAATTGGAGCTAACTGTTTTATTGGGAGGGTTCATTAACAATCACTTATAGCATGGGAATGATCAATGCCAAGTGTTACCCGGGTTGTGAAGAAGATAGTTAACACTATCACTAAGGTCACAAGGCGGTATATGTTAGAAGATACTTCTTCTTGGGTGGAGAAATTTATCGCTAGTGGCCTATAGGCGATTGAAATTGGAATCCACTGGGCTATGATATGTTCACTACTTGTGGAAATCTTTGGGTTGAGGATGGATCCAAAATGTAGTATGGAATGCACTGAATCCTCTCCCCAGTTGCCCGATGGTTTAGAAAACCGAGGAAAAGGATGAACCCACGATGTAGTGCACAATGCACCAACATTCCTTTTCTATCTGGGATGCACTATGGATAAGTGTTAGTTATCCTTTAGATGTGCCAATCATTCATTTGTAAATGGTCTCGCATTTTGTCACTACAACAAAACAAACAATTAGTGTCGAATTTTGCATCGGATTTTAGTGTATTTGAGACCATCAATTGGAGCCATCTCACGACACAAAAGTCGGTGCAAAAGCGTTTCTTCATTTCGATGCCGGATTTTACGCTGAATTTTGTGCCCACTTTAGTGTCAGGAAAATGATGCTGAAAATAGCGCCTAAATTGACGCCCAAATTGGCTTCCAGTTTTGCTTCCATGTCTGCTCCCATTTTTGCTTCTAGTTTTGCTCCCAGTTTTGCTTCCACTTTTGCGTCCACTTTTGCTTCAGGTTGTGCTTCCGGTTTTTCTTCCACTTTTGCTTCCGATTTTGCTCCCAGTTTTGCTTCCATTATTGCTTCCAATTCTGCTTCCGATTTTTCTTCTAGGTTTGCTTCCATTTTTGCTTCCGATTTTGCTTCCGGTTTTTCTTCCACTTGTGCTTCCAATTTTGCTTCTAGTTTAGTTTCTAGGATTGCTTCCAGTTTTTCTTCCAATTATACTTTCGGTTTTGTTTCTGATTTTGCTTCCAATTTTGCTTTGTATATTGCTTCTAGTTTTGCTTCCAAGTTTGCTTGCAGTTTTGCTTCCAATTTTGCTTCCAAATTTGTTTCCAGTTTTGCTTTCAGTTTTGCTTCCTGCGTTCCTTCCAATTTTGCTTCCAATGTTGCTTCCAGATTTGGTTTCGATTTTGTTTCCAATTTTTTTCCGAAGATTGCTTCTGCTTTGCTTCTAGTTTGGCTTCTACTGTTGCTTCATTTTTTGCTTCTAAAAATGCTTCTTGTTTTGCTTCCATTTATTAATTTAATATGTTTTAATTCAATTTAATTAGTTAAATATATGATGCCTCTTAAATAACTCATATGGTTATAGAGTAAGTAATTTAATTATTTAACTCATATAATTAAATAACAAGATAATTACGCATAAAAATAAATAACAAGATAATTATTTTATTTTTTTGCTAGTTAAATCACTGCTAAGGGGAAACATCCTGTATTTCTTCACAAAATATTTTACATGAGTTCCCCACCAAAATTTACTTGCAGGCCTTTGACAAAATGGCCATGTGTTTTAGACACCTTTACCCTACCTACCCATGCTCATACATTTCCAATTACAAAATGGCTTGGTTCTAGACTCAAGCAACGCCAACCGGGACTAACTCCTATCCGCTACTGCTTTCCCCTATTTTTACTTTATCATATGTATACCAAAATATAAATTTTACCAGGCTAGGAATTTCTCAATCTTCATCATCATCTGTCTCTAGCCGCTTCCTGTAGGAAATGTAGTTCGCAATCATTGGGTAGTCAACACCACAATTCTGGTGGGCCGGACCTTTGGCTTTTTCCCTTGGGTCCCTGATGTCGTCCTTGCACCACTCTTCTCTTGAACCAAAGTCCTAGTCATCGTCATCCCCTGCTACAATTTCGTCTGCCAACCCTTCATCCTCAAAATATTGGATTGCCTAGCCTCGTGGACGATTTGTCACCAGATTGGCTGCTCTAAGCAAGAAGAAGACGTTCCAGTCACACTCATTGCACAAATTCTCAAATCCCTTTGGGTCGATGGTTCAAACCTAAGGGAATTTCATGACATCCCTACCATGCATCTAAAGCATGTAGTAGTTATGGGGCATTGGTATTTGTTTATTCTCATCTACATTGTTGAGGGCTACGTCGATATCCCCCAACCAAGGATGGACAAAGACCATCTGTGTGAGCTTCTTCCCCATCTCTTTTGACACACCCATATAAAATAAGACTGCTAGGAACATGGCCAATATTTTTGAGTTTTCCCTGAACCTGTGATAGACCCTCATGCATTCTGGCCCTAGAATTTTCTTGGTCGCTTAGAGAATCAGTGGATTAGATGACACTGGCAAAGCCTGCAGTCTTTTGTCTGTGATCTCACCTTTGAAAGATTGCTGCTACTTCTCAGTGTTCAAGAAAAATGGAGTCTCCATTATTCTTGCTGCTATTGCTTCCCATGCCTTTCTGCTGCTTGTACTTGCACTAGTTCCTCCACCTTCGGCTTCGCCACTTGCTTTTGGAATGCTCCTTTGCATTTGTCAGAAATAACACCGACTGATGCCTTTTTATCGACGATGAACTTACTTCCTTTTTATGTGTTTTTCGTGCCTTTGAGGCATGTTTTCTGGAAATAACAAGATATTTATTATAACAAGTGAGTCAAACATCTATAATTTAATTGAATTTGACAACATCCATCCTGAGCAGTAAATTAAAATCATCATATGTAATAAATATCCATCCAAAATTAATCATCGACCACTTTTAATATATATAAATTGACAAGTCAATACCGATAAGATCATCATCATATATAACTAAAACAAGTGAAATTCAAATATGCCAGTAGATCAATAACATGTCAAAATGATACATGTCCAACAATTGACATAAGTCAAAATGATACATGTACAAATGATATAAGTAAAAATGATAAATTATGTAACTCAAATTGATACAAGTCAAGATGATACATGTCCAAATGATTTAAGTGAAAATGATAAATGTCAATATGATACAACTCAATAATATGGTACTGTAGGTCATGAAAATGATACATATGATAGTAACCATGAAAAGAGGCATCATAACAATATATCAACAATGATCCATGATGCAGTCTATATGATCATGAATTTCACTGGGTACTATTAGCAACTGCCTCATCATGATCACCACTATCATGATCATCATCATCATAACGATATACCAACAATGATCCATGATGCAACCTATATGATCATGAATGTTGCTAGGTACTACCAACAACTGCCCTATCATCATCATCACCATCGTGATCATGATCATCGTCGTCATCATCATTGTCACCGACCTCGGGGTCTTCCGTATTTGCATCATCATCATCTTCTGATATGTGATCTGTATCGGTAGAACCAATATTTTCTAGATCTATATCATGATGAGGATCATCTTGATCTTTTGGAAGACCCGTGTTCTACAAAAATACCATTTAAAATGAAAATTTATTATTTATTTCATGCAATAATTTATTTTTCTATTATATATCTAATATTGAAACATATGAGACGAAACCATAATCATATTACATCATATCAAAGTGCACATACCATAATAAAATTTCAAAAAAGTTACAACTAATATGTGATTCCAATGATGTAAAACATGCAACAATTCTAATAAATGTTAGTAAAGATCATAATTTTTTTTTGTTATACAATTTAACTATCAACAGTAAATTCTATTACATAATCTTAAGTGCTAACCCTCTGCAAAAGAATGAGGAGACTGCAAGAAGATTGGCTGTAGGGGGCATTGGTACAAGAGATGGACATGGCTCTTCCAAGCCATCTACTGAGATGGTTTCATACACAAATGTGGAAGATATCCCCATTTCTAGAGAGCTCATGATTCAGGTTGATACGAAAAATGATGCTGTTCTGGTACCCATACATGGCATCATGGTCCCATTTCATGTAGCCACCATCAAGAGTGTTACAAGCCAACAAGATGAAGGGAATTATTATATAAGGATAATTTTCAATGTTCCAGGTACCGACTTTAATGCCAACTACATGCCAACATTGAAATTCCCTAGCAATATTAATGTTAATGAATTTTCCTTTAGATCCAAGGGTTCAAAGCACATCAACCATGTGGTAAAAATGATTAAATCCCATAGATGATCTATAGCAATGAAAGAGTCTGAAAAGGAAGAGAGAGCTACACTGGTTACTCAGGAGAAACTTTAGCTTTCAAAAACAAAGGCAATTAGGTTTGCAGACTTGTGGATCAAGCCAACATTTGGTGGAAGAGGAAGAAAGATCTCTGAAACTTTGGAGGGTCACCATAATGGATTTCTATATTCAACCATGAGAGAAGAAGAGAGATATGATATAATGTATCAAAACATTAAGCATGCATTCTTCCAACCGGTGAAGGAGATGATTACTTTGCTTCATTTTCATTTCCATAACCATGTCATGGCGTCGGAACCAAGAAGACCAAGGATGTCTAGTTTTATGTGCAGGTAATGGATGTGGTCCAAAATTTAGGAGGGGCAATAAGTTCAATGTATGATCCTAATGAAATTAAGGAAGAACAACAAGAGAGGGACAGGAAAAATAAAATCAATGCAGAGTTTCAAGGATTTTTCAAGCGAGTAAGAGAGGTATGGGAGCAACCTCATCTAAAAGATTTTGAACTAGAGTTTGATATACCATTTAGAGAGCTTGGTTTTCATGGAAGAGGAAGAAAGATGATTACTTTGCTTCATTTTCATTTGCATAACATATCATTGTGTGGGAACCAAGAAGACCAAGGATGTCCAATTTTATGTGGAGGTAATGAATGTGGTCCAAACTTTAGGAGGGACGAGAAGGTCAATGTACGGTCCTGATGAAATTGAGGAAGAACAACAAGAGAGGGACATGAAAAATAAAATCAATGCAAAATTTCAAGGATTTGTCAAGCGAGTAACAGAGCTATGGGAGCAGCCTCATCTAAAAGATTTTGAACTAGAGTTTGATATACCATTTAGAGAGATTGGTTTTCATGGAAGAGGAAGAAAGATGATTAGTTTGCTTCATTTTCATTTGCATAACCATATCATGGTGTGGGAACCAAGAAGACCAAGGATGTCCAATTTTATGTGGAAGTAATGGATGTGGTCCAAAACTTAGGAGGGGAAAGAAGGTCAATGTATGATATTGATGAAAATGAGGAAGAACATCAAGAGAGGGACAAGAAAAATAAAATCAATGCAAATTTTCAAGGATTTGTCAAGCGAGTAAGAGAGCTATGGGAGTAGCCTCATCTAAAAGATTTTGAACTAGAGTTTGATATACCATTTAGAGAGCTTGGTTTTCATGGAAGAGGAAGAAAAATGATTACTTTGCTTCATTTTCATTTGCATAACCATATCATGGCGTGAGAAACAAGAAGACCAAGGATGTCTAGTTTTATGTGGAGGTAATGGATGTGGTCCAAACTTTAGGAGGGGCAAGAAGTTCAATGTATGATCCTAATGAAATTGAGGAAGAACAACAAGAGAGGGACAGGAAAAATAAAATCAATGCAAATTTTCAAGGATTTGTCAAGCGAGTAAGAGAGCTATGGGAGCAACCTCATCTAAAAGATTTTGAACTAGAGTTCAATATACCATTTAGAGAGCTTGGTTTCCATGGAAGAGGAAGAAAGATGATTACTTTGATTCATTTTCATTTGCATAACCATATCATGGCATGGGAACCAAGAAGACAAAGGATGTCTTGTTTTATGTGGAGGTAATGGATGTGGTCCAAAATTTAGGAGGGGCAAGAAGGTCAATGCATGATCCTAATGAAATTGAGGAAGAACAACAAGAGATGGATAGGAAAAATAAAATCAATGCAAAGTTTCAAGGATTTTTCAAGTGAGTAAGAGAGCTATGGGAGTAGCCTCATCTAAAATATTTTGAATTAGAGTTTGATATACCATTTAGAGAGCTTAGTTTTCATGGAAGAGGAAGAAAGATGATTACTTTGCTTCATTTTCATTTGCATAGCCATATCATGGCGTGGGAACCAAGAAGACCAAGGATGTCGAGTTTTATGTGGAGGTAATGGATGTGGTCCAAACTTTAGGAGGGGCAAGAAGGTCAATGTATGATCCTGATGAAATTGAGGAAGAACAGAAAGAGAGGGACAAGAAAAATAAAATCAACGCAGATTTTCAAGGATTTATCAAGCGAGTAAGAGAAATGGGTGAAATCCATTGACGCCATTCCTCAATCTTCGCTTGATGGCATCAAGGAATGGTTGAACTCCATGGATATAAATTATTATGAAACCAAAATGAACTTGAACTGGTGGTCAATTTTGAAGACTATTACTAATGATCCAGATAAATTTATAGAAGATGGTGGTTGGGAATTTTTGAATATGGAATCTAGTTAGATCAAGGATATGAACCCTCAGATGTAGAAGAGGAATCAAAATCAGATTTCATGTATCCATCATCAAGAGTGTTACAAGACAACAAGATGGAGGGAATTCTTATATAAGGATAATTTTCAATGTTCCAGGTACCGACTTTAATGCCAACTGCATGCCAACATTAAAATTCCCTAGCAGTTTTATGTTAAAAAATTTCCTTTAGATCCAAGGATTCAAAGCACATCAACCATGTCATACAAATGATTGAATCCCACAGACGATCTGTAGCAATGAAAGAGTCTGAAAAGGCAGAGAGAGCTACACTGGTTACTCAAGAGAAACTTTAGCTTTAAAAAACAAAGGCAATTAGGCTAGTAGACTTGTGGATCAAGCCAACATTTGGTGGAAGAGGAAGAAAAATGACTGGAACTTTGGAGGGCCACCATAATGGATTTCGGTATTCAAACATGAGAGCAGAAGAGAGAGCCGATATCATGTATCAAAACATTAAGCATGCATTCTTCCAACCAACAAAGAAGGAGATGATTACTTTGCTTCACTTTCATTTGCATAACCATATCATGGCGTGGGAACCAAGAAGACCAAGGATGTCCAATTTTATGTGGAGGTAATGGATGTAGTCCAAACCTTAGGAGGGGCAAGAAGGTCAATGTATGATCTTGATGAAATTAAGGAAGAACAACAAGAGAGGGACAAAAAAATTAAAATCAATGCAGAGTTTCAAGGTGTTGGGACTGGAAAAATCTAGCATTTTCCACTAGCCTCTACCTCACCTACCTTCCATATACCACAAAAATACACCACACTTTAATTTTATGATCAATAAAAATTGTATAAATTTGTGTGACTAGATCCATATTATAGCCTCCATTGCACCCATAAAATTGAAATCCCGTAGTCTTTCCCCCATTCCTAGCGAAATTCAATACCATCGGCCTAATAATGCTTCATTAGTGGAACCCTCATCACAGCCCCACCGATGGTCCAATGAAAATAGCTCACAACCTAGTAGCGGAGTAACAATACCCTATCGGGTTGAATCCTAAGGTGCTCTCCCCGATATACCGATAAAGTCAACAAAATTAAACACATCGCTATAACAGATAAACATCGGTGGAACGAATTATGGCATTCCCTGATGGGCCAATATAACCATGAATAGTTCTTTAGGACATTTTGTACTTTGATTATACTATTTTTAAGTGACCTTTTCATGTATATAATCATGTCATGTTCATGTATGTTAATATAAGGCAGATATGGAGGTAGTTCAAAGAGATGGCCTTGAAATTTTTCCTCATCTTACAAATTCTGCAGGAACAAGAATAGGGATCGAATTTAGAGAGTCTGGTTTAAGTTTGGATTCAAGAAATGACAAAACTGTGAAGGTTGGAATGGATTTTAATGTATCACTTGGGTTTCATAATTTGCAGTTGCAGACTGGTAACCCCAATACACAAAATTATTCATTGCTCCTTGCTAACACTGTGGTTGCATAACCATATCATGGCATGGGAACCAAGAAGACCGAGGATGTCTAGTTTTATGTGGAGGTAATGGATGTGGTCCAAACTTTAGGAGGGAAAAGAAGTTCAATATATGATCCTGATGAAATTAAGGAAGAACAACAAGAGAGGGTCAGGAAAAATAAAATCAATGCAGAGTTTCAAGGATTTGTCAAGCGAGTAAGAGAGCTATGGGAGCAACCTCATCTAAAATATTTTGAATTAGAGTTTGATATACCATTTAGAGAGCTTGGTTTTCATGGAAGAGGAAGAAAGATGATTACTTTGCTTCATTTTCATTTGCATAACCATATAATGGCATGGGAACCAAGAAGACCAAGGATGTCTAGTTTTATGTGGAGGTAATGGATGTGGTCCAAAATTTAGGAGGGGTAAGAAGGTCAATGTATGATCCTGATGAAATTGAGGAAGAACAACAAGAGAGGGACATGAAAAATAAAATCAATGCAAAGTTTCAATAATTTTTCAAGTGAGTAAGAGAGCTATGGGAGCAACCTCATCTTAAATATTTTGAACTAGAGTTTGATATACCATTTAGAGAGCTTGGTTTTCATGGAAGAGGAAGAAAGATGATTGCTTTGCTTCATTTTCATTTGCATAACCATATCATGGCATGGGAACCAAGAAGATCAAGGATGTCCAGTTTTATGTGGAGGTAATGGATGTGGTCCAAAATTTAGGAGGGGAAAGAAGGTCAATGTATTATCTTGATGAAATTGAGGAAGAACAACAAGAGAGGGTCAAGAAAAATAAAATCAACGCAGATTTTCAAGGATTTGTCAAGCAAGTAAGAGAGCTATGGGAGCAGCCTCATCTAAAATATTTTGAACTAGATTTTGATATACCATTTAAATAGCTTGGTTTTCATGGAAGAGGAAGAAAGATGATTACTTTGCTTTATTTTCATTTGCATAACCATATCATGGCATGGGAACCAAGAAGACCAAGGATGCCAAGTTTAATGTGGAGGTAATGGATGTGGTCCAAACTTTAGGAGGGGCAAGAAGGTCAATGTATGATCTTGATGAAATTGAGGAAGAACAACAAGAGAGGGACAAGAAAAATAAAATCAATGTAGATTTTCAAGGATTTGTCAAGCAAGTAAGAGAAATGGCTGAACTCCATTGATGCCATTCCTCAATCTTTGCTTGATGGCATCAAGGAATGGCTAAACTCCATGGATATAAAGTATTATGAAAGCATAATGAACTTGAATTGGCAGCCAATTTTGAAGACTATTACTGATGATCCAGATAAATTTATTGAAGATGGTGGTTGGGAATTTTTGAATATGGAAGCTAGTGATTCTGATTCTGATAATTCAGAAGAGTCAAATCAAGGATATGAACCCTCTGATGTAGAAGAGGAATCAAAATCAGATGAGGAAGGTTTAGAAGATGAATCTCTTGTGGAGTTAGATGAGGACAAAGAAGAAGAAGATTCTGAAGGGGAGGAAGGTAAAACATGGGATGAATTAGAAGATGAAGCCAAAAATGCAAATAAGGAAAAAGGAGACAAGTCTGACAGTGAAGAGGAAAGGCGGTGATGAAAGGTAAAAGCTATAGGGATGTCTTGGGCACCTGATATTAGAGATTCAAGAGGAATTTCTGCCAAGAGGCATAAATTCAGATGAATTGAGTTCATCTACATCCTTCTACTATTTATTCATGCACATAAATGGTTCAACTATTTATGCAAATGATGCATATATGTTAACTTGATTAGTGTTGTTAGTTTGGTAGTTTGACTTCTATGACAACCAGACATTAGGCCATTCTATGCGGGAGCACACTTGTTTGTTTAGTTAGCTTTTTTGGATAGCTCTACTTGGTGTTAATGACATTCCATTTATCTTTTGAATGTTAAGAAGTCTAGTATTACACACTTCTCTATGTTGATCAGATCAGGTTGTAGGTTTTTTACTGCTGATTTCTTTATTTATGGAGTTTTTTAAACTTGGAAGACATGAATTTATTGCCTTTTTTAAACTTAGATGGAAAAATTAAGTGGCTGGTTAGGTACGCTGAGTGATGTAGACTATAAGGATGTGTTAGATCTATAGGATGCCTACCAAGATGCATCAAAACATTCTTACATGTTAAAAGAATGGCAACATCATGAGGAAGGATGAAAAAGATGCATGTGGATCACTTAGTAGAATGGCAACATGAATTCAAGGAAGCACTCCTTGAGATACCATGTTTGAGAGAAAAGAAGATAAATCAAATCAACATGGGACTAAGTTTCTCAAATGATACAACTCATAACTTAAATGAGGAAACTTAAGATATATTAAAAGACAATGGTCATTAATTAGAAGATGTGATGAAAATAAGGAATGAATGTCACCCACTACCCTTTAAGGAAAACAATATTTTTTTCCTCAACATGAAATAATGGGACAATTGAGTGGGATCTAGGGCCAACAAAGAAGCACTTTAGAACTCATCCTACGTATCAATAAACAACTCAACAAAAGAAACACAAATTGACATATTAACACAACAATATGCAACTAATTTATTGAAACTGAAAATCAACTATTGATACCTCGTTCTCCATCTAGATTAAAAATTTGGCCCACTTTTGGCTTTGTAACTTTTCTTTTTCAAATTTCTTTGGATGCCAACCATATTTCTCCTCCTGTCAAAACATGGCACATGGACTAGTTAAACTAATTGATATGGAATCATTTACTTTTTCCTAGGGAGTTAAGAAACATATCATTTAACATATTAAATATACTTACAAATTTACAGATCAAGGCTTGTAAACCTTTCTGGCCACTGTGATGCGTGACACAAAGTTTTTGAAGCCTAGCCTTGGAGGCCTTGTCCAGAAACATATACTAATTCAATTTAACTATGCACAAATAAAATTTAAAAATCGTTTAATAAATTTGATATAATCTTATGAGAAAATTCAAATACCTGCGTACTCTCCTCACCGAACTTCCTTCGTACTGCAGACTTCTCATATGCTTTTACAAGCTCTTTCCATACTTTGAGACTTACATCAAGTGGCCTTTGTTTGAGCCTTAGCTCGGGAGGGATTTTTTTTATCTTCTTTGTTTGGTTGTACCAAAATCTCTTACAATTTTGAGACATGCGTAACTTTACCTTCTTCATAGACCAACCTGTGCCAATTTAGTCTCCATGTCATTGATAACTACTTTTTGCAAGTGTATGGGTATCTTTGAGAATGGAAAATGTAGATGGTCTTTGAACCATTGAAGGCATGATTCCTTCGACCTATTCACAAACCCTTTTCTAGCAGCTATCATTCAGATTACCCCTGAAATCACATCATATTCTATCTTGCTATTGAAGGAACCAATGCAAGATTGAAAACTTGCTGTGGTGGAAGAAGTCTGTGTCCCAAGAGTGGGTGAGACAGTGGAAGCCTCTGCTCCTTGTTCTACATTCCCAAAGTTTACTATTATTGATTTCCTCCTGGATCTTTTGCTCGATCCAGGATTACTTGGGGAATCAATTGATTCCCTTTGACACAGTTGATTTGGTTGCAATGTTTGAGGGGCTTCACTAGATCGATTTTCTATGTATCTGGCAAGCATTGTCCAATGCACATCATCCAATTTTTTCACTACCTTTTCCCCCAATATGGAAGCCAATGCCTCTTTATCTTTGTCAGTCACATGTCCCTATATATATATAAAATAAATTTCTTCTTTTAAATTTAAAAATAGAAAAACTAAAAAGTAAAAATGAAAGAAACAAGGGAAACATTTACAAATCTATAAATTGACAACGAATTACCTCATCGTGGCCATAGTCTACTCCCTTTGTTCTCTTCCCTCTATTGCTTGACATTTTGAGGTGACCTAGGGAAAATTATTTTTCGTCCAGTTTGTGGAGGCAAATGAAGTACACACTGTTAGGTATGAAAGTTTTCGTCCAATTTGTGGTATGAAAGTTTTACCTTGAATGACTCTCTTTCTGGATTTAAACGCCTATGAATCAATTGATTGTGCACCTGTATAGAATATAAATATATTTGGAAGGATATAGATATATGCAAAATGAAAAAAATGTATTGTAAAAAAATCAACACTTGCGCACCTGTATAGAATGGTAATCTTTGGGGGATAAAAAGGGCGCGAAGTGTGGTTTTATTGAGAGTTAACATAGATAGGTCCCATGCTCTAGTTGCATCCGCTGATTAGAACAAAAATGAATGCATGTGCACAATCAATTCAAAATCACGAGCTCATTGTTCTGTAAAATATTTGTGGGAACGAAAAAAACAAATTGTAACCTTACCTATGGTGTCGCAAAATAAATTGAATTTTCGATCTACTTGCTTGTAGCTCTCCTTCACGTCGTGTTTCCCTTTTTTTTCCTCTCTTCCTTCGTGCGGATTTTTTCTCTTGTCATCTCTTCCTTCACACAGATAATTTGTCTTGTCATCTCTCCCTTCTTGACACAAGAAGTTTTAAATTTTTGTTCTTGGTTTAGTAGTCGATGCCATAGTCGATGTAGCAAAGTGCGCCTAATTTAGCGCCACTTTTCAGCCAAAAAATGTAATATGTTTGGGATGAAAAAGGTGACGCAAAGTGCACCTAATTTAGTGCCTAGCAGTGCAAAATAATGTATTTTTCTTGGAAGTTGATAAATAAATTGATCCTAAATGACTTCATCTTCATATGTTCCAAGGGAGCAATCATGGTTTCCTATTTTATCTATTCCTTATCCCATGTCAATTTTGTGGGTGCAAAATTAATAGAGGTTAGATTTGTGAACTCAGAAATGACCCCTATACAACTAGATGATTCATCTAAAGTGTGAAATATATGTGAAATATATGTCTAAATTGAGGTTTTGTGTTGGATAGCATATTCGTTGAAATGATATAATTGGTGTACTAAAAATTATTTACTATGTTGTGTATTATAGGGGCGAGATGAGGCAATGGCAATAGATCATGTCATGTCAAATAAGGAGCACACAACGACTGAAGCAGGACATCAAGTACTCAAATTTTGACTTAACTTATGAAAAAATGATCTGATGGCATTTTGTGATACATCCATCTTTTTTCACATTATTATTGAAATTTATAATGCATTATCCAATTTTGACATAAATTAATGCATGTTGTTGATTATTTTAGATGGATATTGGAGCAAATGCAGAGCTTGAGTTTTCAACTAGCAAAAGAGGAAGATATGTACGTGGACGTGGACCTAAAACTATTAAATCACGTAGACAACAGTGGGTGTTCGAGGATATGACGATGGATCTTGCAGACACAACAAATGACTACACTAAATAAGAGGTTGGTCAAGACTATAGTACATGGGATGAATACTTTGAGAAAATATATGACTAAAGTGAGATTTTGTGTTGGATAACATATTCGTTGAAATGATATAATTTGTGTAGTAAAAATTATTTATTATGTTGTGGATTATAGGGGCGAGATGAAGCCATGGCAACAGATCGTGTCATATCAAATGAGGACAGAACGGATGAAGTGAGACAATAGGTACTCAAATTTTGACTTAACTTAGGAAAAAGGATTTGATGTCATTTTGTGATACATCCATCTTTTTTCACAGTATTATTAAAATTTATAATGTATTATCCAATCTTGACATAAATTAATGCATGTTGTTGATTATTTTAGATGGAGATTGGAGCAAATGCAGAGCCTGAGCGTTCAACTAGCAAAAGAAGAAGATATGTATGTGGACGTGGACCTAAAACTATTAAATCACGTAAATGATAGTGGGTGTTCGAGGATATGACAATGGATCTTCCGGACACAACAAATGATTGCACTGAACAAGAGGTTGGTCAGGACTATAGTACATGGGATGAATACTTTGAGAAAATTGTTGTTTGTGGATGTTCTCTATGTCGTGGAAAGAAACAATTCAAATGAGCAATTGTACATAGAAATTACATACATGATGAGATTCCAGTTGGTAGTATGCCTCCTACAATCGATTCAAATCCAATAGGAATTGTGGTAAGGAATTTTCCAATTTGATATAAATAACATGTATACTTTGTTTAAACATTGTTTTATATTATTTAAATAACTAATTTTTTTCTCAATGCATACTTGCAGGATAAAGTTCTTGGTTTAAAGTTTCTTGGATCACCGACTTATAGCTTAGAGGGCAATGATAATTTATCAGATGATACATCTAACAAAAATATGTGCCAATATACCAGCTCAAAAGATGAGGAATTGATGAAAACAAGTCACAGAACAAGAACTGGTTTAAAGATGCATAATTTGCTTAAAGATAGGGGGAAGGTGGACTACATACCCTATGAGAATGAATGTGATGGAGATGATGAATTTCCCTTGAGTTTGAGATCAATTTACAAAGAGACATTTGATCATCAACTATATTGTGCTTGGCCTAGTGATCAACAACTTCCTAGAGTGTACAAGGTGTTTTAGTTTTGGGGATACAACTACATGATACGACCCTCCAATATTCATGAAGCGAATCTAGGCCTCTTTATTGTCTAAAATGTACATGTGGGATCTAAACATAGAAACAATTCATAACAAACCACTAGGAGATTTGTGCCATATTATGGTCCATCATATTACAATGGTGAATGGAGAAGGCTAGCAAAATATAAGCCTAGCATGTCAGCATATGGTCTAAATTCAAATATGTATACATGTTGTCTCCAATTGGAAAGTGGAAAATAAATTAATAGAGGTCATGTTATGTATATGGATGGACGTGCATACACACACAAAAATATAGCAAGATTTATAAATAGTAGTAAGGGAAGGGACCCTAATGTAAGACCGAATTATCAATTTGTTGAGGTTATAAATGATAAAGATGGAGATATGGAAAGATAGGTTGATAGATTGATAATGGTTGAGGCTATTAAGGACCTTACCATTGGGGATGAGTTATTGATTGATTACCCCTTCTTAAAATGCACTCCTACAAGAAAGAAAATGGATGAACAAGGTCTCCCTAAGGATGTTCTTAAGGGCATAAAACCAAAGAATAATAAATGAGTGTGGACTGATGTTTTATAAACTATGTTGTCAAAATTATGTTTTATTTAAATTATTGTATAAAAAAGGTAGTCTATAAAATAATGTTCCATTATTCACTTGATGTATATATGTTCATATAATTTATATTTATATTTTTTAAGCCATATTTGATTATATTTCTTTGAAATTGATACATTTATGATTTATCCAATTGTTGCCAAACATTAAATAATGCTTGCATTTTTTGGTAGGTAGAAGATGTTTATGAAACACATACTAATGCCCATGATCCAACTGGGTTATTTAGATTTGGATGGGATGATCCAAACCATCCTTTAAACCATACCAAGGCGAAAAGAGCAAGTTTGAAGAGATTACTACCACCTGAGAAATTTGAAGAGTTGATGAGATCTGCATACACTGATGAGATGCCACCTAGCGGCCTTAATGATGATGATCATGATAGTGAAAATGCAGTGCATGAAGAAGGATTGAATGAAATGCTTGCAGGTTTCTTTGGGGATGGAAACAATGATGAAAATAATGATCATATGGCTGATAGTAACGATGATAGCAGGGGTAATTACCACCAACGTAATGTTGATGATAACAAATTGGAAGACTCCATCAAGCAAGCAATAAAGACAACCATGTTCAAATCGGGTGCAAGTAGAACCTCACAATTGGCATGCACATTAATATTATTAGAAATCAAGTCACTATTTGGTTGGTCAGACAAAGGATTCACTACCCTATTGAAGTGAGTTGAAATCTATTTCTTACTTTCCATTGTCAATTGGTGTACAAAATTCGTAAAAATTCATTGACTTCATTTATATTTCTTTAAGGGGATTTTAAAACCATATATTGTATATAAACAATCCTAGTATAGATTCACATATCAAACATGTTCATCATAAGTCAAACATTCAATTGATTTAATCTTTGGCAATCTTACAGGGCACTAAAAACTAAAATATTCCCTAAAGAGAATGTGTTGTCATCAACTTGTAGAGAGGCGCGTCTGTTGTTGGTTAAGTTGGGGATTGAATATAAGAAAATTAATTCATGTAAAAATGATTGCATTTTATACAAAGATGAATATCAAAACAAGGTAGAATGCCCTGTATGCAAAGAGAAGAGATACCGTACATATGTACAAGGTCCTACAGTTCCAAAGAAGGTTTTACGTCACATGCCAATTATACCTAGACTTCAACAAATATTTCGTTGCAAGTCACTTGCACAGTTGATGGATTGGAATAAAAAGAACAAGAGTAAAGATGGATTCATGCGAATTCCGACTGAGTCCAAAGCAATGAAACACATAGGAAAAATGGCCAAGAAAATTCAAAGATGAACCCCATAGTATCAGGTTTGGCCTTGCAATTGATGGAGTGTGCCCATTCTCTTTCCTGAGCTCAAATTATAGTGTTTGGCCAGTTGGATTGATAGTATACAATATTCCCCCATGGATGAGTGTTAGAAAGGAGCACATTATGCTGACTCTCATTGTTCCAGGAAAAAAACAAGTTAAAAACATGGATTTTTATCTTGTGCCTTTTATTGATGAGATGCAACTACTATGGAAAGGCATAAGAATGCATGACATATCATGTCCTCCATCAAATAGGTCCTTCATGTTGTATGGTGTGCTATGTTGGACTATTCATGATTTCCCAAGACTTGGTGTTTGTTCTGGTAAGATAAAATATTTACGTATTTATGTTGGCAGATGGTCAGCACTCCCCTCAGGATTCGTGACATGGACTAACCACCTATGTAGATTCGTTAACTCTCACAGTTGTATCGGGCACTAACAAGTCGATCTTTTAGTGCAACAAAAATTGTGTTTCCAACAATTGGTATCTGAGCCAAAGGTGCCAGGTTCAAATCCCCTCAAGTAATGCTAAGGGGGATATTGCTGGCAGATGGTCAACGTTCCCCTTGGGATTCATGACATGGTTTAACCACCTCCCATGGATCCGTTAACTCTCACAGTTGTATCAGTCATTAACAGGTTGATCTTTTAGTGTAACGACAACTGTGTTTCCAACAATTTACACAATTTATTTTCATCCCAAATTTCATACTTAGTTTTATACTATTGTTTTGATGTTATTAACATTACTTGTTGAATTGCAGGGATTCAAACAAAGGGGATATTTGCATGTCCAAGATGTGCGGAACAATTTCAAGGGTGGTTTTCTAAAGATCTACATAAATTTATTTATGCAAACAACAAGGTTTTTCTACCACTAGATCATATGTTTAGAAATCGTCTGAAGTATCAATTTGATGGAAAACTTGAAAATAGAGGCCCTCCCATGATTATGGGTCCAGGTGATTGGCTTAAGAAGTATGAAGATGCTGAATTGAAAGTTTGGGAGGATTTTTTTGATCGAGGTGATTCAATTCAATAACCAGAACAAGTTCTAGTCAACATGCCAGAAGGAATGAGAAAGAAATCCATATTTTATGAGCTTCCTTACTGGAAGGATCTATTAATATCTCACCTATTAGATCCTATGCACATTTTCAAAAAATTCCTAGATTCTATATTTCGACATATATTAGGCAAAGAGAAGGACACCTTGTCTTCAAGGAGAGATATTGCTATTTCGCGTACCAAAATTGATAGAAAACATTTGTGGCCAAACAGGGAAAATGGAACATATGCAGAAGCTCCATGGATTTAAAAAAAGAAAGAGCTAGATCAACTAAAAAATTTCATCCATTCAATAAGGACACCTACTGGTTATGGGTCATCATTGGCTAAAGCTTTTATAGTTGATGGACATATCACAAGATTTAAAACACATGATTTTCATAATTTTATGAAGGTATTATATATCATCATTTAACATTTACTGGTAACATTGATTAAGTACTAAATATATTTTGATATTTTGTTGTGTGAGAAAAAATTACTAATGACCTTTTCATAAATGTGTTTGATAGCATATCATGCCATTGAAAATTAGGGGGGATTCTTGTCTTACAGTTGACTTAAGGAATGCCATAAGTCAATTGTCAACATTTACAAGGTATGTGGTTATATGAAATGTTCATGTGTGAGAGACATAGAGATATTATATATTTTTTTTAATTTTTGACTAAAGGTTCATACTAATTTACTATTCTTATATTAGGTGGGTGACCTCCAAGGAGATCCACAAATGTGAAGTGCCAAAGTGGAAGAACGAAATTGCAGAAATTGTATGTGTATTTGACAAGGAGCTCCCTACGAGTTTCATGGACCTACAAGTCCATTTACTTATACACCTAGTCGATGATATTGAATTGGCGAGTGTCGTGTCAATGGGGTGGATGTTTTCCTTTGAGAGGTATATGAAGAATTTTAAAAGATATGTCTGACAAAAGGAACATCCAAAGGGTTGCATGGCTGAAGGGTATGTATTGAATGAAGCATTTTTCTTCTTGTGTGAATTCCTTGGTAAGGATTTTGAAGATGGGCCACACATCTGGGATGAAGAATGAGCATCATATATTATTGATGGAGAAAAACCACAATCTAATGGTGTTGAAGTACAAATTAGTAAGTAAATTCACGATCAGTGTGGTTTTTCTTGCAATAATTCATTTACTCTGTAATTTATTTATCAAATTAACATCATGAAATTTGGAGTTTGAAGTAAACATGTTGACATGTAATAGGTGTAGATGAAATTTATATACTTGACAAGTTCATTATGTACCACATGGACTTTATGAACAAATGGATTGATCTGTATGATAAAAAGAGAGAAGAAGTGTTAGAAGCAAGGAGACAGTTTAAGAGATCGAACCCAAGGAATACTCCACTTCCCACTAATTTGCTTGGGGAATGGGGAAAAGATTGCACACTAGAATGGGTTACTGAACAAATTCAAAATCAAATAGAAGATGCAGGTATAGATTCAGACATAACAAAAGATGAAATCAACATGTCTAGAGGATGTGAAAGAAAGGTACAGTTGGAATTTTACAAAATGTTGTTTCCTTACAATTTTGACACTATTAACTATTTTAATATTCATCATTATATTTATTTTCATTGAAATAAATGGTCTTTCAGAGGTGAGGAAATATCCAACAATGTGGGCATATGATCGACATTATCATGTAGAAAGTGTAGATGTAAAGAGATGATCCTTCAATTGTGGCATCATGGTTGAATTCAAGAAATCCAATCGATCAAGCTCAAAAGATAAGAATATAATTGAAGGGAATCTACAATATGTTGGGAAAATATAATAAATTATTGAGTTGGATACCGCTCTTTTAAATGTTGTATTTTTAAGTGTAGATGGTATGCAGCATTTGAGAGGACACGAAGACATGATACCCATAGTGGATTGTTTTCTATAGATTCCTCATGCTTCCTACTAGAGGATAAGGAGCCTTATGTTCTACCAATTCATTGTGAGCAGGTATTTCTTTAACTCAAACAAGAAGCGGTAGTGATCATTTATCTATTAATTCATAGTTTATTGTGAATATATACATGTGTTTATTAATCGGTAAAATTGTTATAACATACGTCTAATATATGTATTTCATTCATGTGCAGGTATTTTTCTATGAAGATATTTTGGACCCGAAATGGATGTTTGTCATACATTATGATCCAAGATTAAGGCATGTATTTGACGATGCATTAGAATATACCGAGAAAAACAATGATGAACAACAAAATGAGAGAGAGGGATTACAAAACATCAAGAAATTGACATCCATGATGATGTTGAAGATGGTTATATTCAGGCACAAGAAGACAACAATCCAAAGTTAGATGATGTTATGGAAGACAACAATACGAATGGTATAGAAAATGATGATCCAAATACATCTGGTAACAATATAGATGGTCTGCAGTCAAATTTCAATGATGATGAAAATGATGCAGATCAAGATGAGGATGATGATAATATTAATTACTTGAAAGAACATATGAACATTGACAATGATACACTGGATGACATTGTAGAAGACAATAATGTTAATGACCAAGACTTCTAAATTTTTAGAATTATTTGCAATCCATGTTTAAAAAAGGATGATTCTTATAGCCTAAACTTTGAAATGCTTCAGTAATATTATTTGTGTCGATACAAATTACCTATTGCATTATCCTTAAATTGTTCAATCTTTGGTATGAATTGTTGGCAAAAAAAATTAGGATTACTTGGATGCTTCTTCCATTCATTTTGTATCAACATATGTTTGTGAAGACACAAAAGTTAATAAAATATTAATGCACATAAAATCACAATTATTTAAATAAACAACTTTGTTAACTTTATTATTTTTAAATAGTTCCCATTTTTATGTTGAATATGTAACAAGGCAAAATAAGCTCAAATTTTAAAAAAAAAAGCAGCTCTACCAACATCCACAATAAATGCTTTACTGTATCAGCATATTCATTCACATAAGCACAGTATTGAGGCTCAATAATTGGTATTCATTCAAATATAAGAAGAAATAAGTATGGCAAACATAAGAAAAATACAAAATGATGACACAGTCATGGAGAATATCATATAATAAGATGTTCTCCATTATATTGCTTCAATTGATATTATAATGCTATTCTTTAATAATCCCAGTGTTATCCCCTCAAGTTATTGTGGAAGTATGTGTAGACATGGAAAATGTACAAATTCGTTTTGGCACACCTGATCCCGATTACTAACAACATTTCATCTCAGATCAAATTCTCAACATTTCATCACTTTCTATCCTTTAATTCAATAAATTACTAGTTATTGGATTAAGTCTATCACCTCCTTTGATTAAATTAATCAGTTTAATTTAATTAACCCTACATTGCTGTTTAATTAAATAAATCATTTTATTTAATTAAAATCTCTAAAGTCCTCCTATTAAATTAAATAAATTAAACCTTATTTGATTTAATCTAACACATTCCTTCTTTATTAAATAAATCAAATCATTTATTTAATGAATCATTTCCTCTCAATTTCTGACTTATCTTCATTAAGTTAATCAAATCCTTGATTAAGTTAATCCTTTTCATTAAAATTCTCTAGAGAATGCAACTTGCACAATAAATCAATTACTTTGATTTATTAATTCTCCTATTTTCCCTCACAAAGCATCAAAAAGGGAATATTCCTTATTTGAATTCAAAAAGTCCAAGTGGACTTGGTCCTTCCAACAAGGCATTAAAAGCCTCTTACATGTCCTTGAACTTGAGCCAAGTGACATTAACTTCATTCCTTTTACCTCTTCAACATGTCATTTCTCAAGTTTGAAATGCCACTTAATTGCATTTAATGGCACATTGGCCAAAACTTGCACATTCCTCATCCAATCACATTTGGACAAGTGGCACAATGCCATTGGACTATCTTTTGTCCCACATTGCTTATTTTCACTATCTCTTCCAAGATTTGAATCTATAAATTAGGGAATCTTCTCCTCAATCTTCATCCACAACTCATATGCAAAGTTACTCTCTTCAAGTGAGAACTGATTTTGCTATCTTCATCCATACATTTCTATCATTTTCACATTTGCACCAAGGTTATGCTCAAATCTCTTTGGATATTTGACCATTTCTTCATCAATCTACATTGCAACCATAGGAATTGGGAAAGGGCCAATTGCAACATATCATTGGCACCAATTCCCCTATAAGATCTTTAACTTATTTGCTTAATTAGGATTTGATTCAAGTTTCTTGCTTCATGTTCTTCATTTTCCTAATTTTAGCTTAATAAGTGGATTTCATGGGGAATCCTTCAAATCTTTACATGCATTTTGATCTAACACTAACAATGTTTGACTTCTTAGTGCATTTGCAGGTTTAGGGGTTCACATTTTGGCGCTAGAAGGAGGGCAATCCCAAAATTTATTACGTTTTCCTTAAATTTCCACGGTTTTTTTCACGTTTTTTGTTCATATATAGGAAACTGCATCGCGTACTAGAAACGTGGCGCTGTATTGCACTGCGGACTCATATGCGGCGCTGTATTGCATCGTACCTCCTGAAGCCCATGGCACCATATAGCACCGCAACTACTTCCCATGCATCAAATTTGAAATTTTGCTAAAAACTGCCGCTTCCAAACTCCACCGTGTGTAAAACTCCGCCGCACCTGCGGTCTTTGTTTCTGCAGAGCACCGCATACAGTCGACCGCGCGACATTGTATAGCATCGCCTATGTTTTTTAAGCAGAACCGCACCCGTTAAGGAGCACCACACTTGCTAAACTCTGCCGCGGGATCAGTCTGGTTTTTAAAATTTGAATAATTTTTTTTAATATTAATCTAATTTGCTGTATTTCTTTTCTTTTACTCTCAGTTTTTCTGTTATTTTGCAGGATGGAGGCAAAAGGAGAAGTTCACCATGATGCTATCTTCACAAACCCAAAGTGTTTCTAAACACTGAAAGTGTTCTTTAACACTTTTTTAGAAAATTTGTTAAAATCTTTGGCCTTAGGAAAAATAATTTCATTTTGGGCTTTAAAAAATGTTCAAATTTTCTTTTATATCATGTTCATTTTGTGCAAAGTGTTTCTAAACACTTAAGTGTTCTTCAACACTTCTTGAGAAAATTTGTTAAAAAATCTTTGACCTTAGAATACTAAATTTTCATTGGGATTTAAAAAAAGAACAAACAAACTTTGTTTTTTAAAATTGCCAAGGGGCTAAAAAGGATTTTTAGACATTTACTAGATTTTGATTTGGATTTAAAATTGAACAAGGCAAACTTCACATTTCAATTGGTGCTTCTAAAACGAATTCATCATTGCTTTGAGGTATAAAATGAACAAGTGTCTTTCATTTTTTGTAATCTTTTTCACAAATTAACATCATTGAAATGCGTATGCACTTCTCTCATGCTTCACAGCGGTCTTGAGAATCAAAATCATTTTGGTGATGTTAAGCTGTCAAAAATATTGCCTCCACACTTCAATTTGGGCATTTTAAAATTGAACAAAACATGCGAGTGTGAGCACGATATATTGCAAAGGTTCTCCCCTTTGTTTTTCAACAAAGGTTGTGTGAATGATAGGATATGTTAGCTCGCTTTTGCTTATCTTAGAGGGCCTACCTTGTGGGAAAAAGTACTCACCCAAGGGAATGACCCAACTGGGAACACGCTAAAGCCAAGCGACTTCCACCCGAGATATAAGTGTGGATATTGGAACAAAGGTCAATATCACGAGGATTATTCCAACGAGATGGATAGCAATGGACTCTTGCCGATGTTGGATAATTGCCCACGAACGGAATGCTCAAATTAGAACCCCTTGTTTAGAAAAAGGCCAAAACCTTGTCTATCTTGTTGGTGCAAAAGGTCATGTCCTTTGAAGCCGCCCCATGTAACATGCAGTCTTGTTGTGGAAATGGAAAGTATGCCATGGGAGATTCATGGGTACTAATGCTTGGCTGACCCGAATAAGTGAGTGCCGTGGAGGGGAGCCAGTGTGGTCAAGCATTTAGCCATTCACACAAGATATGCGTAGCTGGATTTATCCAAGTGGGAACCCAACAAGGTATTGCCTCATCAACCTAGGAGTGTAAAAGTGCTTGGAAAGAACACATTGCTTGATCTTGAAAACATTTAAAAAATGAACATACACAAAAACCTTGAAATTTCAAACACCTTGTGGGAAACAAATACCTATTGATGAACTTTCCCACTCTTGCTTTCCCTAGGAATCACATTCCTAGAGGTTTCTAAGTGTACAAGTTCTACCATCATTTGTTTCCAATAAGGATAAACATAAGGAATCTTTTGTCCTATTTTCCTCGATTTCCACACAAAGGACCTTGTGGGATGAAAAAGAGAATGGGACACTAGACATATAGTTTGAAAACCTAAGCAAGTAAGTGTCTTGGATAAAAAGAACCTCATTTAACAAGATAAAGAGACAAATTGAATTACACATGTGTTGTTTCCAATGATTTCCTGCAAGATTAAAATCCCAAAGCCAAAGTTCAAGAAAGTGAGTCTAAAAATACGTGAGCAACGCCTTGAGATGCTCTTTGAGGTAAGGGAGAGACTTGTATACAATTTCTACAAAAAAGCCTCAAGGAACAATCCCGCATTGTATGCATTTTATTGTCAACAAAATCTTGAACTTTTTCAAAGGTTTGCATTTCTCCCATAGGAAGTCTAGCATGTTATTCAATACCGAGGTTTTGTAGAGAGAGTCACATCTAGGTTAAGGTTCAAGATCAAATTTGTCATTCCCATTCATTCCTCCATCAAATCAAGTCTCATTTCATCATCAAACCTTTTGAGAACTCAAGAATCAATCATCACGCTAAACTTAGAGGGCTAAATCAACATCATCATACCTTGGCTTAACACACTTAGCCAACCTACTCTTAAACCATTGGACAAATTTTCTTTGAGATAACACAACTTATTAAAGTCTATTATTTCTCAAACACATTGGCATAACACACTTTGTCAATTCATCCATTTTGTGCAAGTTCCCTTAGGATAACACAACTTCCTAGGGAATACAACTTCACAACAATCTTGTTTGACTTAACGCATCTAGTCAAATTATCACAATCAATCAAATCAAAAGCCCTTACAAAGTTTAGCACATACTTTCAAAAGTTCTCCGAAGGTTTCACTCACTCATCCCATCCATTTTAACCCATCACCATTATCACCATCTTTGATCTTTTAGCTTCCCTAGTTCTTCTCTTTTGGACCTAAAGAATTAGGATCGAACAAATCCCTATTTTTTATGGTCCAAACAAGATCTCAACACAAGAAGGACATGGAGAATATCAGAGAAATATTAGCTTCTATGGACATGAGTCATCTAAATACCGAAGTAAACCTAGCGGGATCAAGCAATCCCCCAAGCAACTCTCCCTTATCATCACAAAATCCTCAAGAGGAGAGTCATCAAGAGGACAGCACAAATGAAGACATGGGGATGACACCAAATGAAATCATGGAAATGGTTAAAAATCCAAAGAACCACAAAATTGTTAGTGCTATGTTCAAATACCTAAACACGATAGCAAGAGGAGGGGTCATACCCCCTCCCAACCTTAACACAAGCACTAGTACAGATGCATCCCCATTGTCCAACATCAACCAAGAAGTACCTTGCACCACATCAGTCATCACACCAACCTCCCCGAATGTGAACAAGGGGAGTGCCATGTTCTAGGAATTGCAAAAACACCACCTTGTGGCTAATAAAGAAGCAATCATCACCCCCACACCGGCTACATCTATTCCAGAAAACCCATCTCACCCATACGTCCCACTCACATTTCATAATCCCGCTGGTTCATCCTCATTTCACGCCACACCAGCCTATCAATTGAACATACCAACTACCCCACTGCATGAGGAAGTTGGCTTGTTTGGAATGACGGAAGCTATCAATCCTTTCTCTTTCCAAAGTGGTGCATCATCCCTTCCCCCACTTCCTTTTTCATCCACATCACCTCTTGGAATAGGTCTTCCACCTTTACCCATTGAAAATTTTGCCATTCCAAGCAATCCGACCACCACTTTGAACCCGCTTCTTTTTCCCATATCCTCACAACAAATCACAACTATTCCTGTCACCATGGTTAATGCATCTATTGGTCCTCAAATCTCCTAAAGCATGCCTCCTCAAGGACCAATCATCTCAAACACCCCTCCGACAACCCAAATCATAATCACCACCACAATCCCTCCAGCCGCGACGACAGTTGGCATGATTCCTGTTCCACCACCAATCCCACCGAAAGCCAACACAACAAATTCATTCACCACTCTAATCCAAACCCTCCAAAAGGCCAACCAACAAAGAGTACTACGCCAAAAGCAGCAAGCCCAAGCGCAAGCACAAGCTCAATCTCAAGCACAAGCTCAAGCTCAAGCCCAAGCCCAAGCCCAAGCCCAAGCCCAAGCGCAAGCTCAAGCGCAAGCCCAAGCTCAAGCCCAAGCTCAAGCTCAAGCCCAACAACAGGCACAAGATCAATACCAAGCGCAATTGCAAGCGATCCACCTACAAGCCTACCAACAAGCCTTGCAAGATTTTTAGGCACAACATTAAGCTAAACAACAAGCTTTATTGGCACAACAACAACTCAACCAACAACAAGCATTGTTGGTGCAACAACAACTAGACCAACAAAAAGCGTTACTAGCTCAACAACAACTTGACCAACAACAGGCTTCATGGGAACAACAATAGATGGACCAACAACAAGCACTATTGGAACAACAACATCAAGATCAACAACAGGCATTGTTGGCACAAATGCAGGCTTACAAACAAGCCTTAAATGCACAGCCAAGCTTGCAAAAAATTCCCACTAGTACTCCTCCCACCACACGCACTCCCCAAATGCCTTACAACTCATTCATCCCACCCCCTGATCCAAGCAAAGATGTCGCAACAAAAATCAAACTGCTTTCGTAGCAGGTGTTGGACTTGCAAGCATGAAAAACCACAAGGACACCAGGCAACTTGTGCCCTTATCCGTTCGATAGAAGTCTCACCATGGTACCATTCCCAAAGGGATTCGAGATCCCCAAATTTGATAAATACAATGGAACGGGCAACCCTGAAAACCACATCAGGGAATTTCAGGTGCATTGAATGGAAGTCGCATATGATGACACATATCTAATGCGACTCTTCCTCCAAAGCCTGACTGGTCTAGCTATGGAATAGTTTTCTCGCCTACCCACGGGCATTAAAACATTCGAGGAAATAGTGGAGGCTTTCCTTAAAAATTACACTTTTAATATGGGTACAGATGTCAGTTCAGAAGAACTATCTACACTCAAACAAGAAAAAAGAGAGTTATTCGCATCCTTCTTGCAAAGATGGCGATCCAAGGCCAATCAAAAGTGGACTATGCCAGAAGAACAACAAGTCTGCACCATTATAGCCAACCTTGATAAAAACTTGGCATTTTACTTGAAAATGCAATGCATCACATGATACGATCAACTCATTCCAAAGGCGCTCAACATTGAAAGAGCCCTTACGGCGTGAGAAGGCACACCAAAATTCACTCCACCGTAGGATAACCACATGTCTAACAACTACAATGATAAACCTCGAACATGGTTGACGAACAAAAATATCATGAACAACGGCGTGGTCGACGTTAAGGTAGTCATTAGTGCTCCTAAGCAAAATACCCAAAACCATCATCAACCGCAAAATCATAATCACAATAATGTGCAGACTAATGCGGTAGTGGCACAACCACCTTCCACCAGTCAAGTCAACAATGTGGGTAATCAAGGAGGACCACCTCCCCGCAACAAGTTTCCCCCCAAGAGGAAGTTCATAGCCCTTGGCGAATCAATTGATTCTGTCATGAAGAAACTGGTCAAAGAGAACCTAATCAAGATCTCTAACTCCGAACAATACACGGAGCCCATGACCAAACCGCCGTGGTATAATGAGAATCTCCTATGTGACTTTCACAAAGTCAAAGGACACACCACCGCCAACTGCATGAGACTCAAGAATATCATCCAAGACCTCATCGAGGATAAGGTCATCAACATCGAGCAGCCGAACGGAAATCGAGACCTGAAAATCTACACGAATCCGATGCCGAATCATAACCAAGGGAACAATCAGGGAAATAACCAAGGGTATAATAAGGGTAAACAAAAGTATGCTAGTGCTAATCTAGTATATGAGGAGATAGTCAGATGTGTCAACGAGATGGTCACTATCATAAATATCAAGGGAACCAACAATGACTATGGAGTCACCACATGAGGTGGAAAGGTCACCATTGCTTGGGCACCTGCTAAGACCCCCATTAACAACACAAAGGACGTCCCCTATGATTACAATGTAATTGACCAGCTGAAAAGAACACCTGCACAAATCTCCATCATGGAATTACTAAAAATCTCCATCGCCCATAGACAGATCCTGGATGAAGCACTAGCTGCGTCTATCGTTGCTGCCACCCTTGACACAGAGCAATTTCAGGCTATGGTGGGTAACATCGTTACCCCAAATCTCATCACATTTTTAGACCAAGATTTCCCCCCGCAACCATCTCATAACCGCGCACTCCACCTCGAAGTCCTAATCCATAAAAAGAAAGTTAAATGAGTCCTGGTAGATGGTGGTGCAGGTCTTAATATTTGTTCGCTGAAACTCATAAAAAAATTGGGATTCGCCGAGGATTCCATCAATAAGAACAAAAGCATCACGATAAGAGCATATGATGACCAGGAAAGAGTGTCTCAGGGCACTATCAAGATCCCCATCCAAGTGGGGCCAACAACCATGGAAACAACCTGCCAAGTTCTTGACCTTGATCTACCATACAACATCCTCCTGGGATGCCCATGGATACATGGAATGAAGGCAGTGGCCTCAACCTATCACCAGTGCATTAAGTTCTCATATCAAAATGAGGAGGTTACTATACATGGGGATCCCAAACCTTTTGCCTATTGCAAAAACTTGGAAGCCAAGTTTTACAAGATCCCTCAAGTACCTAAAAATGATGAAGGACCATCCACTTCATACATAGACCCAGCTAATCTCGCCTCCACTTCTGCGAGAAAGAAACCCGCCATCCCTGACATATCCGAGATCAAAAACATGATACGGGACAATGGATGCGGTGATTATAGAATGAAGAGAAATGATTTTGTTGTAGGAGAGTTACCACAATATCCTAGGTCACATGGGCAACCACAATTGATTCAAACACTTGTTCGCACTAGAACGGAATCCTCTGGATTCCACCATTGGGGGGATCTCAGTCGGGAGAATGTGGATGAGGAGGACATCACAAACACTCTGTACCAAGATGAAAGACCCACTCCCACCCTACCCATGGAGGAAACAAACAGAGGGTTACAAATGATGTTCGACATGGGCTATAACAGGAATGAAAGCCTAGGAAGAAACAGTGATGGATGGTTGGAACCCATCATTGTGGAAAGAAGGATGTGAAACATTGGCCTCGGCTATACTTCTTCGAGTATAACCGTACGTGGTAGAGGTACGCCCAGAAGAGCAGTCTAGTCCTCTCCTCAGGTAACAACAACAATCCCTAGACCACCCGTTTGCTTAGGGATCCCACTTGACAATTACACCTTTGATGTTACCGATGTGTGTGCTAGTAGTGATGACGAGGATACCATAGCAAGTCTCCCTAGGATTTTTGAGGAGTCCACCTTGTTAATGATTAGTACCTCACCCGCTGAACCAATCCAATAAACCCACCAAATCCACTTAGTGTACCCCTAACTCATTGATCACGACCAACGGGGACCGCCAATTCTAGACTCGTTCGAAAACGATGAGGCTCTCTCGGAATTCATGGGACTAAGGGATACAATCCCATGTGGAGATCACAAGGCTGGATTCAACATCACACTAGACACACAAGCATACTATGGGGAGATGATTGAGTCCTTTAGTCGCAAAAGAAAAAGATTGAGAATAAGCTCAGAGTTATTGAGTGAAAACCACACTGTGGCACTCTCTAACCATAAAACAATAAAAATCAAGGATGCATCCGATGGTGAAAACCTCCCCGAGGTGCCAGAGGATGAAGGATTCAATCTCCCCCCTACTACTCTACACCAAGAGAAATCAACGGTCCTAGCAGAGCAGTGTAATCCTCTCAACCTGGGAACAGAAACAGAGCCACAAATCACATTCTATGCCCAAACACTTCAAACAGAGGAACAAGAACTATTGGCAGCATTCCTAAAGGAGAGAAAGGTAAATTTTGCGTGGACCTATGTAGACATGTCAGGCTTGGACCCTGAAGTAGTAGTTCATCATTTGGCCGTTTACCCCAGAGCAAAACCGGTCAGACAAAAGCTAAGGAAGATGAACCCACAAATAGCCTTGCTTGTAAAGATTGAGCTGCAGAAACTTCTGGATGTTGGCTTCATACGCCCGATCGACTATCCAGAATGGGTATCAAATCTCATACTGATCTTAAAAATGAAAGGGGGCATCCACATCTGCACTGATTTCAAAGACCTAAACAAAGCATGTCCCAAGGATGACTTTCCACTACCCAACATTGACATAATAGTGGATATGACGGCCGGACATGAGATGCTCTCCCTAATGGATGGCTTCTCAGGGTACAATCAGATAATGATCGCAAAAGAAGACCAACACAAGACAACATTCATATGTCCTTGGGGCACCTACTGCTGGAACGTAATGCCATTTGGGTTGAAAAATGCAGAAGCTACATATCAAAGGGCCATGACATTAATCTTTCACGACATGATCCATAAAATAATCGAAGATTATGTAGACGACATACTAGCTGAATCAAAGAAGAGACAAGACCATATAGCAACTCTAAGTGCTATCTTTGACAGGCTCAAACAATATAAGGTTAGACTCAACTCGAAGAAGTGTGTCTTTGGGGTACAATCGGGAAAGCTGCTAGGATACATAGTTTCAATGAGAGGAATAGAGGTGGGCCCTGTAAAGGTAAAAGCAATCCTTGAAATGGAAGCACCAAGAATGTTAAAACAACTAAGAGGATTGCAAGGTAGACTCCAGTCCATCCGGAGATTCATAGCACAACTAGCAGATAAACAGATTGCTTATTCACACCTACTTCACAAGGGAGTAGCTTTCAGATGGGATGACAAATGCGAGCAAGCATTCAACAAAATAAAATAATATCTACTTACACCACTTGTGTTGATGCCACTAATTGTGGGGAAATCATTAATCCTATACATCTCAGGAACAACAGCCGCCCTAGGGGCCCTTTTAGCCCAACATGATGAAAAGGGAATCAAGTGGGCTATCTATTACATCAGCAGAACAATGGTGGGACACAAGCTCAATTACACATCAATAGAAAAAGCTTGCTTAGCACTGGTATTTGTGGCTCAAAAATTTAGACAATACATGCTAGCGCACCAAATCAAGTTGATCGCCAAAATAGACCCTCTAAAGTACCTATTGTCAAAAGCAACGCTTATAGGTAGAATGGCTAAGTGGGTAATGATATTATCTGAACATGATATCGAGTATGTAGAACGAAAAGTCATAAAAGGACAAGTCATTGAGGATCAATTGGAAGAAGCTCCCCTCTACACAGATAACCCACTCATATCAGAATTCCCAGATGAGTCCCTTTTTAACCTTGGTGCAGCAGACCACTAAAAGTTATACTTTGATGGCTCTCACACGCAACATGGATCAGGAGCTGGTGTGTTCTTCATCACGTCGCAAGGAGACTGCATACCTAGATCATACAAGCTGACATTCCCTTGTACTAACAATATTGCAGAATACGAGGCTTTGACCATAGGCCTCAAAATTGCAGCACAATGGCGAATCATGGCACTAAAAGTCTATGGGGACTCACAACTTATCATCAACCAAGTCAACAGTGAATACCAAACGAAGGATGATAAGCTCGCACCATATAAGAAGGTGGTAGAAAGCCTAAAGGAATATTTCATCGACATTACCTTTGAGCAGATACCAAGGACAAACAACAGAGTAGCCGATGCAATGGCGACAATTGGATCCTTACTGGACATCCCTCGCAACGTCTCAAAACATGAATTCCTCGTAGAGAAGCTTCTCGCACCCACATTCGAGGTACCAGAGTCAGAATACGCGTGTGAACTCGTTGTCCCGACGATCTTTGGTATCATGATATATACACCTACCTAAAGTTAGGAATCCTCCCCACTGATATCACTCCGAACCTAAAATGCACTTTTATCAAAAGGACTTCACGATTCGTCATCCTAGGAGAGACCCTCTTTCGTAGAAGTACCAACGGAACCTTGCTACATTATTTAAAACCCGAGGAAGCCTTGATTGCTCTAACTGAGGTACACAATGGCACATGCAGGTCACACTCAAGTGGTATGACCTTGGCTAAAAAATTGTTGAGAACAGGGTACTACTGGCCGATGATTGAAAAAGAGGCACACAACTTTGTCAGAAAATGCCTACAATGTCAACAACATGGAGACCTTATTCATGAACCAGCTCAAGATCTGCATCCCATTGTTACACCTTGGCCCTTTTCACAATGGGGGCTCAATCTCATTGGTAAAATATCGCCCACCTCATCCAATGGCCATAAGTTCATCATCACTGCCATCGAATATCTCACAAAGTGGGTCGAAGCAATTCCCATGACCTACATCATGGGAAAACAAATATCCAAGTTCATCTTGAATTACCTCATTTGCCGATACGGTGTTCCCCAATCCATTATCTCTGATAATGGGATGCCCTTCAAAAATCAGGATGTCCGTGATTTGTGTGAAAAATTCAAAATCCAACACCGTTTTTCCACTCCATACTATCCACAAGGCAATGGCCAAGCAGAAGCTACAAATAAAACCATTTTGAAAATCCTCAAGAAAACAGTCAATGACTCTGGTCATGACTAGCATCTGCAGCTAAATTCTACTTTATGGGCCTATCGCACTAGCATCCGTACGCCAACAGACGCCACCCCATTCTCTCTGGTCTGCGGATCAGAAGCCATCCTCCCTATTGAGATCGAGCTCTCGTCACTGAGGATATCACTGCAAAACCTCATCACAGATGAGGAATACAGGGTCACAAGACTCCATGAGCTGGAATTACTAGATGAAAGGCACATGGATGCCCTTAATCATCTACAAGTGTACCAGAATTGCCTAAAAAGGAGCTACAACAAGAAGATCACACAACGCATTTTCCAAGTTGGTGACCTCGTGCTGAAAGAAAACCAAAAGAACGTGCCAAATCCGGATACAAAGGGAAAGTTTGAGCCCAACTGGTTGGGACCCTTTATCATCACTGCAAGCTACAAATCGGGGGCATATCAGTTGTTGACAACAGAAGGCGAGCCCCTGCAAGAGCCCATGAATAGTTCACACCTCAAAAAGTTTTATGCCTAAATCTTGCTAGAACCCAAAAATACAAAAAACAATCAGAAAAAGTCCTGAAAAAATGGTTACCTTGATGAAAACCTGGCAAACAGGCGTCTTGGTGACAACAAAAAAAAAATCAAAAAATAGTAAAAAGAAAAAATTCGTTCTCTAGTGAAAACCACTTCAGTGGTGCTTTGGGCAAGTACCTTGGTGAAAATCTAGCAAATAGGCACCAAGTGTAAATAAAGCACCTTCCCCATCTACCAGGATTTGCACGACTCATTCCATCACTCATTCATCCACTCATCTGCTCGCATCCATACCATAGCCTGCGTTGGTGTCTACACCATATTCCACCATAGAACTACTTGGCATTTCTAAGGTCAGTCTGTCCTGCCTTTATCAAAGTAGTCTATCGCACCACACTGGGGGCACGTTCTCGCAACATCGGATCAGATTCGTGTATATTCTCGTGATCTTTTTCAAAACCCATCAAAAAACCCAAAAACATTCAAAAAATCAATCAAAAATCAAAAACATCCAAATCATTCAGAAAATCCAAAAACATGTCGAAATATTAGAAAATCTTCAAAATTCATTCAGTCTTGTTAGTCTTCCACCTTGTCAAACTATGTCGTCTCTGAGCTTGAACATAGGCAAGGTTGATCTTTGATCATCCCCTAAAACAATAGGGTCAGTCCTTTAGGCGTTCATCGCATTGGCAATCCGTTTGCCCATCCATCTTATCATCAAGTTAGTCCATCATCATTCGAACTACGTGGTCTCTGCGTATATAACGTAGGCAAGGCTAATCTATGGATCAGCTCCCAAAACCCCTAGGATAGGTCTTTAAGTTAGTCTATTTGTAGTAAATATTGAAAATACCAAAAACAACCTCAAAACATTTGAAAAAATCCAAAATGGTGCATCCATTTCATCTTGCTTTCACCCATGAACGTCTCACTCATAATAAAGTCAATCGTCGCTTTCACCCTTTGGTGAGTTAGTCAGAAGCAAGTTTAGCAGGTCTCAAAGTGAACATCTTAATCGTTAAAGTCTCAAGTCTAGAGCAGTAAGCAGGCAAAATAGTCACCTCGGAGTATCAATAGCCTATCACCCAATTGACCCCATCAAAACCTTGATCACTACATGTCCTAGGATGAAGCTTTCCTACGATGGACATAAGCATCAGGTAACCCTCATAGTAGTTTGTCTTGGCCAACGGTATGAAGAACATTAGCTTGTGTGTTTACTTTACTTTGGTCTCTTTTGACTTATCTTATTTTGTGCTCATCCCAAGGACCTCTCGATGATGCCTAAACAAAACAGGTTTAGAGAGAAAGGAATGGGGCAATGATTATTATCTTTTATCTACTATGCTTATGAGATACGCTTGTAAAATAACTTAGTTATGCATATTTTTTTTGGTTTGTAGGGAGGATATTTTAAGTATCTTGTTGACCACATAGGAAAACTTGCTTTTCTGTGTTTTGGTCCGAGATATTTAGAATGTCTGAACTACATCCTGAATAAAGTATGAATACTAAGTGTGAACAAGAATACTCCTATTTTATTTTTGAGTTAAAGTTCATCATACTAGGTACCATGCCATCCTGGTCCTTAATACCTCGATGCATCGTACCTATGTGTGTTATCAAACATAACACAATTGACCCTTTGAAAATCCTAATTCCTAGCAATGCAAATGTAAAATCACCATCATCATCCTCACTAACTCATTAATTATACGTTTCTTCTATCTTCTTTCCACACTAACATGGTATTATAACAGTAATCAAAACATCACTCATGCATACATCCTGCATCCACTATATAGTAACATCAGAAGAGCATTATATCATATCAATATCTTAAGTTATAAGGAATAAGATAAATTCATTATTCTAAACATCTTAAGACATCATTACATCATACATTATCATCTGCAACCATTACCATTACCATTTGCATCCATTACCATCATTAATATGCATTACATCATTTTAAAGCACGAAAAATACAAAAGGAACTGCATTCATTACATACACTGCATCACATGAACCATAAGGATAAAAACATCTCATAACATCACATATTTGCATGTACATCATAAAAGGGTGAATCATCTCATATATATCATCAAAAATCACTGTTATAATACAGAATCAGATCAGGTGTTCATCAGATACATAATACAATAAGGCCAAATACTGCAGCCCGTATATCAAAAATAAAGCAAAACTATCTTGTGATAAAAAAAGGGGGTGGGCTCTGCTGGCTGCTACCCTCCCCATCCTGTCTCTCACCATGTGCCTCTGCTAGTCGCCTCCCTGTTTGCTGAGAAAAGTCTGGCACCCCGCGGTCTGATGGCACTACCTGTCGATAATGATGCCGATAATACTCTGCCTCTCTGATGGCCTCTCTGTAATCCCGAATATCAATCAAATGGGCCTGAGATGAGGATGTTGCACTCTCTAACTACCATCGCCGGCCTATCTCCTGATCCCTCTTGGATCGTGCCTGGTCTCTCTCCGCAGTCAGAACCTGTATCTGCCCCTGTAGCTACTGAATCAGCACATCTCGATGATCGGGCTGTCCTGCTGGCTGCCCTACCGGCTGCCCTGCTGGCTAATGCTGAGGATCTACCCTCGGCTGATCATCCTGATCTCCTGCTCGGACAGGTGACTACTAGGCCCCGTCCCTGGGAGGTGTCTAATGAGGAGGTGCCTCAACTCGTCCTCTACCTCACCCCCTACCACCTGCTCGGCCCTTGCATCTGCGCCATGCAACAACTGCACCTGGAACTATCAATCTAGGGGGAGGTCTGAACCATGCCCTGTAGGCTGTGGTGACTCCTGCATCTGTCGACCCCTAATCATATGGCCACAGTCGAGCCACTAAATCCCTAAAGGAGGTCACCGCCTTGGTTGCTGGGATGGGCTGGCCCCATGCTGTCTCCCAAGTAGTACGTGCAAAGATGGTCATATACTGGTCATTGGGCCTGTCCTGTACCTCCCCGAACTGATGAGCAACCCTCTATGGAAGGTACCTCTCAATCATGGTATGCTATCAGCCCTGCATTAGCCTGTCTTGTCGAGCGAAGAAGAGTTGCTGAACATCATCTCCCCAAGGACCAATATCCATCCACGGTCTCCAGACGAACTCTCTCATCTCATCGAAAACTCACTGCCAGTGCGGAATACTACTCGCGCTAGTAAATGAAAAGTGCATCAATGCCCCGTCGTAACGCCAAATGAGGGGATTATCTATCTCCAAAGGAACTGGTGTGATGTTTGGATGAAGCACTAAGATCCTCTCCCATCCCCACACATGCAGTAAAGTGCCTCCTGCCTCGATGGACCTGCTATCCAAGTAAACAAACTCGTGAAGGTCTCTATAAAGGGACGCCAGTAGTACCAGTCCTCAGGCGAAGCACTCCCTTTGATGAACCATCTGATCCCATGTAAGTCCCCATCCTGGACTGAAATATCGGCCCTGCCTATCAAGTACCACAAGGCCTGAGATAATAGCAACAATGATTAGTCGGTATGTGTGCACGCGGTCGCGATATAACTCTAGATCAATCTGACCATTACAAAACTCAATGATATTCATCTGCATCACCCTGTAATAGGCCTCTTTTCCGGCATCTGGATCATAAATAACTCGGGTCCCATGAATGGGCAAGCAAAGGATGTGCCATACATCCTCGAGTGTGATAGTGGCCTCACCAGTAGGAAGGTGGAAGGAGGAGGTCTCACTGTGCCATCGCTTTGCTAAAGCCGTAAGCATGCCTAGGTGAGCCCGAACAGGAGGGGCATATGCAATGTACCAAAGACCAATGGCACCAAGGTGCTCCTGGACCAGCTCAGGCATAGCCCCTAATCTACTCAGCACTGGCCATCGATGCTCCCATGAATAGAGTACACTAGGCTCCTCCTGCACAGGGAAGGCTGTCGCGTCAGAAAAATAAAGTTTCAAAGTTCAAATCTGCCTTAAAACTGGCAAATGCAGCGCTATTTTCGGGTGCGGCGCAGTTTGGAAAGTTCCAAACTGCACCACTGCGGTGGAGTTTGCCATTTTGGCAGTTGCAAAGTGACCCGCGTGGTGCACTTTTCATATGCAGTCCTATTTGGCGCAAACCCTAATTTACTAACTGCGCCGCGCAGTGAAGAATGAACATGCGGTGGACTTTCGGCCAACTAAGTGCTAAATTACAAACTGGCCCGCGCGGGACACTTCGCATATGCGGTGCAATACAATACCGTGCGGTTGCGATAAGACACTTTCAACGGTGCCATATGGCACTGTGCAGTTTGAACTGAACCTTAACCCTATTTAATGCACGTAAAACGATAAAATTAAAAGACAGATAGGGGTACATACCATGGGTCCTGCACCAACTGGCCGCTGATGTGTTCGAACCCTCTCCGTCACGTGCCTGGGAAGCTATCGTTGTGCCATTTCCACTCAAACTCAGAGCTAAAAATTGAAATTTTCTAAAGGCTAAGATTGCAAAATGAATTGAAAATGACCCCTCGCGGTTTATTTAAGCCTGAAAATTAGGGTTTTTTGACCTAATTTGACCTTCCAACTAGGGTTTTGGTCCCTTGACCCTGTTTTCATCCAACTGAGAGTCGTTTTCCATCCCTTTTGGCATTTTAACATAGTTTTCTTGCATTTCGGGGCATTTCTGGCTTGTCAGACACCTTGTCATCTTTTTCGCAAGACCATCCAAAAAATCCAAAATTTTCGTCCGGTCTCTCGAGGGGGCAATATCCAGTAATATCCTTCCGCTGGGGCAGCAGTGGGGCATCTGAAAATCGAGAAATTTTTGAACTTTTGATCACAACAGTTTATTCTTTGAACCAATGCAACAAGTACATTGCTTGAAAGAGGGGCAAAATGTAGACATGGAAAATGTACAAATTTGTTTTGGCACACCTGATCCTGATTATTAACAACATTTCATCTCAGATCAAATTCTCAACATTTCATCACTTTCTATCCTTTAATTCAATAAATTGCTAGTTATTGGATTAAGTCTATCACCTCCTTTGATTAAATTAATCAGTTTAATTTAATTAACCCTACATTGCTGTTTAATTAAATAAATCATTTTATTTAATTAAAATCTATAAAGTCCTCCTATTAAATTAAATAAATTAAACCTTATTTGATTTAATCTAACACATTCCTTCTTTATTAAATAAATCAAATCATTTATTTAATGAATCATTTCCTCTCAATTTCTGACTTAAATCAATTCATAAATTTAAGTCTAAATTGTCACATCACCTAATTCTTCATTAAGTTAATCAAATCCTTGATTAAGTTAATCCTTCTCATTAAAATTCTCTAGAGAATGCAACTTGCACAATAAATCAATTACTTTGATTTATTAATTCTCCTATTTTCCCTCACAAAGCATCAAAAAGGAAATATTCCTTATTTGAATTCAAAAAGTCCAAGTGGACTTGGTCCTTCCAACAAGGCACTAAAAGCCTCTTACATGTCCTTGACCTTGAGCTAAGTGACATTAACTTCATTTTTTTTCCCTCTTCAACATGTCATTTCTCAAGTTTGAAATGCCACCTAATTGCATTTATTGGCACATTGGCCAAAACTTGCACATTCCTCATCCAATCACATTTGGACAAGTGGCACAATGCCATTGGACTATCTTTTGTCCCACATTGCTTATTTTCACTATCTCTTCCAAGATTTGAATCTATAAATTGGGGACTCTTCTCCTCAATCTTCATCCACAACTCATATGCAAAGTTACTCTCTTCAAGTGAGAACTGATTTTGCTATCTTCATCCATACATTCCTATCATTTTCACATTTGCACCAAGGTTATGCTCAAATCTCTTTAGAGATTTGACCATTTCTTCATCAATCCACATTGCAACCATAGGAATTGGGAAAGGGCCAATTGCAACATATCATTGGCACCAATTCCCCCATAAAATCTTTAACTTATTTGCTTAATTAGGATTTAATTCAAGTTTCTTGCTTCGTGTTCTTCATTTTCCTAATTTTAGCTTAATAAGTGGATTTCATGGGGAATCCTTCAAATCTTTACATGCATTTTGATCTAACACTAACAATGTTTGACTTCTTGGTGCATTTGCAGGTTTAGGAGTTCACAGTATGAAATAAATTTTAATTCTCAAGTTGATGGAAACCAATCAAAACAATTTCTCTAAAAGGACTTTTAATCCTTAATAGGATCGAATTAAAGTAAATTATTTGAAAGGACTTTAATTCACACCTAACCAGAAACCAATCAAAGCATCCACACAGTAACAAAAAATGTGCCCTAATAAATCTTGCAGATTTAAATAAGTTGAAAAGATCACTTTGGAGACAACAAAACAATAAATAAGCATGAAAAATTGACACAACAATTGAACACTGAAAATGGATTATGAATTATAATCAGTCATCTCCATTATATTTCCTTTTAAATAATATGCATTATAACAAATAGTTATGATGTTTGATGAAAAATAGTTAATTAACATAAATAAAAACATAACACTTTAGCACATGAATGCATTGATCCATTAATCTTCCAACAAGTGCCCGTGACCACTTAAGATTTGTTCAAGGCTCCTACTCCATGATAATGCACCACTTGCAGAGTGTATCTTCCTTATGATGTTGGCTGGTCTTTAAGCTCCAATGGCTGCCCCTATGTATTTGTTGGATCTTTGGTTTGGCTGATGAACAAGTTGATGGAAAAGAGATGATGAGTATATTCCTCCTCGACATAAGTTTCCACGTTGGCAATTGCACCCTTCATATAATATTCCACATACATCATCTTTTCAAGTTGTTTATGTGTATTTTGTAACACCATCTCTTCGTCATTTATTTCTTGCAATGTAGTATGTAGATACATGGAAAGCTCATCCTTCCAATCATCTTTCTCCCTAGGATTGCCAAGGCTATCATGGATTGTAAGATGCAAATCTAAATAGTCAAGGTCCTCTTTGAGCCTATTGTTGTACTTGTTGTGTGATTCCACCAGCTTATTATATGTCTGCAATGTCTGACCGTGGCTTTCTCATTTTGGAGCTCCTCCCTTTTGTCAATCATCCATCTTTGAAATATTTCATTCTCCACAAGTGCTGATGTGTTTCTTTAAACAATTTCCAATATTCATCAACACGATCCATCATCCTATTGAATCTTTCTTTGATTATCTCAAACAAAACATTATATTTAATGGTTTTTATTCCTGTTTCTAGCTCCTTGCATTTCTCTTGAGACTTCTAATGACAGTGTTTCCAATAAGCTACATCTGCTAATGCATCCAATATTCTTTTGTGACTCCCTAACCATGGGGAAAATAATTCTCATTTGGAAGAGGAAGATGTTTTATCTCTGTGACTAGCCACCTTCCTTAATTTATCATTTTCTTTTACCAAATTTTCAATCTGTGCCTTAGTGAATTTTGCAACATTTATGTTTAGCTCAACTGTTTCAATGGGGTTAGTGTCCCCTACCATGTGGACCAAAAGATGTCCAAACACTTGGTTTGGATTACAGATGAGAGTAGGCCTTTTATCTTGAGGATACAATGCCCAAATTAGCAGGGTGGCTTCATCTGGGTTGTATCCCGATCCTGAGTACATTTTATCACTTGCCTCTTCCGCTGGATGCATTGTTTTGTCTCCTCTTTTCCTAAAACTATCAAAAACTATTGCATAGCTGATATCCCATCTTGGTAAGAGTAGTACCCCAGCCTCTTGAAGTAATTATTTTCCCTTTTCTAAGGTGATAGATTCTAACTCTTTGCCTACTTCTTTTCTCAACTCTTCCAAGGTGGCTGCCTCCTTCTCAGGAGTGGTATCCTTCATCCTTTGTCTTAGCGTTCTGCCTTTATGCTCATAAAAAAATGATTTAAATTTAGAAGTCTTGACAAAATCACTGCCAATTTTTTTTTCTTGCTCAGCCTTGAATCTCACGTCATCAAAGAGTTCATCTGATGCTTCAAATTTGAAAATATTTTGTTTTGGAGGTGGCTCATATTGTGTAACTACATGGGCACTTATTTTTTCAAACTCATCATCCTCCTCATCACTCTCTTCTTCATCTTCTTCACTCATGGCTATATCTACATAGAAGTTCATTTCTGGAGTGGGCTGTGAGGGTATGTAATCAAGAGGCTCTACTCCTCAACCTGCATTCCTAAATAAGTTGTTTGAGGTGCTTCAAAGACATTTGGGGGTACATATTTTATTACTCATCCACATGAGTGATGATCTGCTCAATTCTTTCCAGAGGATCATGTACTTCATTAAATGCCCTTGAATAGGATGGGGCATTTCCTTTCTTCTAGGTCTCAACAAGCACAACTTTGTTATATGCAGTCATCTTGTCTTTTGTTGAGGCCTCATCATAATTTCTTATTACATCATCAACATAGAATTGGTGTTCATACCCTGATATTCCTTGTGAATAAAACCCTTTGTATCAAAATTATTTCTTTCATTACCCAACGATAAATTGTATTTTTCCAATTTTGTATCAATTTCTTCATACCCTTCACTGGTGACTACTATAAAATCTCCAAAGCACAAAGTTCTAGGCATGATAGATTGCTTACTGTATCTCTTAAGATGTTTTGCATCAGATTTAGGCAATTATCTCCAAATTTCCAAATAGGCTATTCTGTCTGGAACTATTTTTGGCAATAGATATGGGGCTCCTTCAAACCCATAGACTCTAATCACAGTGCAATAATGAAATGCATACCAATCCCCCTAGTTATGATTTACCTTTTTCATGGGGTCCTTTTCCTTTGGTCTCAAGAATTTCTGTATTTTAGGGGACAAGTTATAATTACATGGATGTCACAAGAATTTCAATAATGGCTTGACAAAATATTCCTCAAAGTACAGATAATGTGATCTACCATATCTGCTATCCCATATGGAAGTCCACATTTGCATAGGTTTATAATTCCCACTTTCATCTACATCTCTTATCCTTAATTCTTTTGCCTAGAACCTTCTAACTTGTCCTTCATGTAGAAGAAAATGCATAGAAAAAGAGTTATGTTTGAAATCATGAATGCTATCACTGTTGCTTTTGATCCTTCCCATCCCTTGGTTCAGAGTATTGGCTAAATAACCGACATATTCAAATGGTCTGGCATCTTTGCTTTGTATGTCTGCAGCCAAGACCATTGGGGCAATTGACATGAGGGGTTGGACCTCTACTCCTAACACTTGTCCAACTAAGTAATATGTATACTGAAAATATTCTTCAAATAAATCCTCATGAAACGGAGGGTTTTCATTACTAGAAAACCTTATGAACTGGCTACCTTCATCCCTAGGCCTGTGTAGTGGTAGCTTCCATATTTTATAGCTCGTGTCCATGTGATGGTACTCTGTTAGAAGGTCTTTGATTGTAAATGGTAAATTCAAAGAGCATTCCAATTGAAAAACATTAGATATGAGATCTTTGAAGATAATGAGAATGTCAGACCCATCGTGTGATTGAATAGCTCTTCTTTTAGGGTCATATTTGTTGGTTAGAGCTTTAACTAGCTCTGTATTAACAAATGCATTGGGTACCACTAATCTTCCTAGGTTCAACCTCCATGGGTTACATACTGGTTGAAACCCATACTGTTTCCTACAATGGTATATGAATAGCTCATATCCTCTCCGTGGTGTCCAACGTCTCCTAAACCTTTGTGCTTGTCCCATAACTTATCCATGGAAGGATTTGT